>CBVK0102118282.1:0-18994 GCA_900067695.1 Picea abies
CTCAACTGTCTATCAAAATTGAATAAAACTGAAAAAGTTAAAGAGAGTTCAGACTGTGTGTGGAGGATAACATTATGATAACTCAAGTGAATATGTTTTATAGTTATTAGTAGATATACAAATCAAAGAAATATAAAAATATATACTTGGAACTTGCATGCGGTTCCACTCTCCAATAGCCTCACAACGTCAAGATCGTCTCGCTTTCCTGACAGTTTTGGAGCAGGGCCAATGCCTTAGGGCCTAATGGCAGATCCCCACCCGCTATGGTTTATAAGTAATTTCAGTAGGTTCGAAGTATTGTTAGAACACTTTGAATCACTCCAATTTTTAATATGGTTGAATATTTTGTTCCTTTAGGTTTCGAACCGATGACTTTAACATCACAAAGTGTCTTAACAACACACTTCATCACCAACTGTCTCACATTTTGGGGACAAAATAAATTTAGGGTTTCAATAATTTAACAATTAAATTTTTTTTACCTTGAAGATTGAGCTAATAAAATGGTTGATAAATATAGGTTTAGTTTCTATGTGATTATTAATTTAAATATTGTGAGTATATTTATAAATTTTTAACCAAAAATATTTTATTTAAAAGTATTTATTCAAATTTAAAAACTCACAATATATTTGAAAAAAAAAAACAATTTATCAAATTTGAAAAATGAGAGATTCTAACAATAACAATATTAATGTAATAGTATGTAATATCTCTTATTCATTTTATTATTAGAAGGTAATATCAACTACAATCATATCTTCATTTCATCTAAACTTGTTTTTATGAGTATCTAGTATTGAAAATTTAAAATGAATTATAATAAATGTTTTTATGAGTATCTAGTATTGAAAATTTAAAATGAATTATAATAAATGGCAATGCCTCTCTTATGTTCAACAAATGTAGGACTACTAAAAAAAAGGATGATGTAGGACTACTAAGAACATTAGCTCTATATTCATTAATGCTAAAATAGATGTGGCATTTTTATACTAGACATATAGTTCATACTTTATGTATGGTGAATGTTTTAGGGGATTCATTTTCCATTTCTTATATTTGGATTGCTTGTATTTCCAAAAGTGTTTTAGTAGGATGTTTCTCTTCATTATATTATTTTTCATTGTATCATTTGTCTTGACATGTATATGGTTGAATGAATATTTACTAATTGATAAAGGGGCATTGTAGTTACAAAGATGTGAATCCACACCTCTTAATATGAAAATATATATTTTATAAGACAAACCTTGGTGTATAGATGTAAAAGAGGGAATTCAATAAGAGGAAAGACCTATTATATATAGATGTAAAAGAGGGAATTCAATAAGAGGAGAGACCTATTGTGTGATTGAAACATTTGTATATAGATTTGTATATACATTTAGAAGTTCGATATGAAATGAGCTTTGTAAAGATAGAGTTAAGGTGTGTATGGTGTCTAGAATGAAGGTAATCTAAAATTGGTATAGTGTTTTCAAGTGAAAATATATCCTTCAAACAAGAACAATAATATTATAGATTGGAAAGGCATTTGAAATTCAATTTCCATATCTCCTTTTCTCAAAGAGTTTTACTATAGGTGTTGGATTGTAATTTACTTATATGATGGTGTTGGGTTGTAATTTACTTATATGATTGAATAGAATGTTATTATGCCAATACCACTAAATGCCTTTACCCACTTGAGTAATTTTAGGTTATGTTCATAATAGGGTGAAATGTTAGAGCGTTTGCTAAATACTATGCTTGCAAGATTTAGCACATATCCATCTAAACCTGAATATGATATCACCTTCAGGTTGCAAAATTGGATGTTGCACATCTCTATCTAATGTTTCAAAATTAAATCCTTTGGTCATTTTTGTGTACTTTGAGATTTACATCTAAGCTAATAAAACGACTCAAGGGGCATCTAGTATTTGAGTGTAGCCGAGTCTCTCCTCGGAACCATATTACTTTCACTAAATCCCTCCATGAAAATGGAGGAGATTCAAACTATGTAGTGTTAGTTTACATTTATAATACTACTTATGTTATAAGTACAATACAATTCAAAGTTTGAGATCGAATTGTCAATAAATGCCCGGTGGAAATATTCTTGTCCTCATTTACTAAGAAATATTGGAGATAAGTTCTTTGATTAAAGCATTGTGATTTAAGCACCAAATATTGAAGTCTCATATGCCGGTGGAAATATTCTTGTCCTCATTTACTAAGAAATATTGGAGATAAGTTCTTTGATTAAAGCATTGTGATTTAAGCACCAAATATTGAAGTCTCATATGTCACAGGGGTGAGATTTCACACATATAGTGGCAAGATTTTTGCCGGAAGATTTTGGAGATCACGTTAAAAATATGTACTTACAAGTGAAACCAAATTCCCAATTCAGTTTTGTTGTGCATGTAAATAGGAGACCGACCTACTATTCAATATTTACTTACACACGTGATTTCTATAGGAATCACACCAAACAATCTATTTTACCACTATTAGAACTTGGTTTGCATGTGGATTGCCTAACAACCAACGGTGTTAAATTGTGTTAAATTCTTCTCTGTGAACTTAATTTTTGGTAATGTTATAGAGGAGAAGTGGGTTCAAATACCTCCTAGAGTTTTGTTTTGGAAGTACGTGATGGAGAAATTGCTTAGGATGTATAATGACAACAACTAACTAACTGAGAATGACCTTTGAAACCAACATCATCTTGTATTTCTAGTTGTATTATTGTGATGGAGTTGTTGTTGATTTAAATAGTTGGTATTTGGTACAATAAAGAAAAAAATATCACTTCTATTTTATAAAATTCTTGTAAATAAGCATAAGCAAGTTTGTAGCAAGTGAATGAGTGTATAGGATATTCAAAATCTTGATTACTAAATTTCCATGAAAAAAGCATGTCATTTTTTTAGTTGAACATGACTTTGAAGACAAACAAGGGAATCCCATACTCTAAAAGAAGTACAATTATTAAAGATATTATGTCATTTTTATCTCCAATTTAGGATAGATTGCCCTAGTTTGAAGAAAAGCTCGAAGGAACATGATTTTATAGTTTTATGTTTAGATTTGTTTAGGTTAATTGGCGTAGGGCTAACCCTGTCATAGTTTTGTAACATTTCCCAATGATATTTTTAAATATTTATCAAATTTTTAGATATGAACATGTGAGGAGTTCACATATATATGTTTGAGTACCACATGGATAATATGTGAAGTGGCACCTCACTCATATAATTGGAAAACCTTACTATAGGCATTGAATCAATCACAAACTATGGAAATTTCATGTTACCACCACACAAGAATTATTTTCCTTCCCTTTTTTCTTATAGTTTAGTAGTACATTATACACAATGTAGACTTTTTCCCAAAACCATGAATAGGAAAGTTGGAACCATGTAGACCCTTTCCAAAAACCATGAATGACCTACATTGAATATCAGTTACTGCTGCCGGAAACCATGAATGGCCCATCCATGGTTCCATCTTTCCCCATTCATGGATCAATTATGGATAGGAGTCTAAATGGATCTTAAATTTTTCCATCATATTACCATTGTAAGTAACAATCAAGATTCCATGTGTACCACACAATAAGGCATAATTTGTGTGTAATACAGATTAAAATCACACTATAGAGAAAATTGAAAGGGAATTCCTGCAAAAGGAAAAATTCTAGAAATAACGAAGGGAGTTTTAGGAAAATGGGCCACAAAGAGGAGACATGCCTAAATAAATACACTCACTGCAAAATTATGAAATGAAAAGACATCCACTAAGACAAAACCCCCCTCCTCCCAACGATTTGACTGGTAAAGTCTACATAGGTATACACACCCTACCCCCCTCTGGATTTGAACTTGTGACCTTTTAAGATAATAATAACGATTTGACTGGTAAAGTCTACAAAGGTATACACACCCTACCCCCCTCTGGATTTGAACTTGTGACCTTTTAAGAGGAAACACATGTTCTTAACCATTAGGCCCACTCAGGCTGTATAATATTACTGCCTCATTTGAAAGTATGGAAAATAAAATAATAATGGAAACAAAATATAAAATTACAATATATTACTGCCTCATTTGAAAGTACGGGAAATAAAATAATGCATGCAGTTATAACAAGCACACAAGAAGAAACCAAATATTAATATGAATTCTTAAACACATTATTACTAGTTCAAGATGGATACATACATCTGTATATGTCTATATGCATATTTTTCTATACTAGGAGAAATCAATATTATTGCTTGTAGTGATACGAGTTGTTGTATGGTTGTAATGGGTTAGAGGATTTGATCACTTTAATGGATCTAGTGGGATATTAACAAGCTTGTAACTAATGCCAAGGAGAAGAGGTTGGGTTAGGGACATGGAGGTATAAGGTTTGATGGCATTGTTGATGTTGAAGACCACAATTGCACTCTCATCAATGTTTTCTGGTTGGTTTTGAGGCACCATGCAAATTGCTTAGTAATATATTAGAGAAAGATGTGCACTTTCATACATAAAAAAATAAAAATAAATAATAAATAATAAATAATAAACAATTTTCTATGCTCTTCAAAATGGAAAACATAATTTCCCATGTCTTAATCAAATGGATGATAGTGTTGGATGAAGAATCACATCAACAATTAAATGCTTAAAAAAAGGAACATAAATTTTATAAATTGTCTCCTCCAAATGATGATATGAGAGATTAGATACAAAATAAAAAAGAAAATGTTTATTATTTTTTATGATATGTACACGAGGTTAATAATCAACTGAATGGGCCTCACAGGACAACGTCCATGAGAAGAATCATATATTATCTCATCTCTTGGAACAACTAGGCATCACTTTTAGCTTGATCAATCTACCTTGAAAATAGCTCCCATTACCTTCAGAAAATGTGTCCCTTAGGAAAGAGTAACCATGCAATATTTTATGGCTACTAACCAATTCACATATAGATCTTCTTCTCCCCTAAAATGTTCCTATTTCTAAAAATAGGGTTTTAGGGCACCCACTAGAGATCAAACCTTTGCACTCTAGACATTGAGAAGCTTCTCAGTTCAAAGGGGTTCATCCCTTGATTTCTTGATATATTCTTTAAGCTCTATGTCATTGTAGTTTTATTACAAGATTTTTTGAGGAGTCGATAATAAAAAGAAGTCTAGTTTTTTTAGCACACCTCATAGTGAATGTGTTTCTATTGGTCACCTTTATCCCATGTTTCATGACCTCATAGTGAATGTGTTTCTATTGGTCACCTTTATCCCATGTTTCATGAAATAATATTTTGAATTTCAGGATGCAGAGGAATAAAGGAAAATATTGTGCATCTACTTACTTCAAAGAGAGTGGTAAGCTCTAATTCTCATTCATTCACAAATATGAAATATAAAGTTTACTTGACATTTTAAAAAGAATCCAATAGCTAAAATGCATACAATAAAGGGAAATTAACCATCACTCATACAAAAAATAGAAAATGAATGGCTTCATAACTTTACTACATTAGAGAAGAGAAGGACAAAATTTTGACTACAAAGAGTTATCAATAAGTTGAATATAGTAATGGTACATCCTGATGTGATTTCAAGAGGCACAAGCACAATCTATTACAACTCATATCTTTGGAATTGTAATAAATAATGGTAGAAAACACTTTTCATATGAAGATGAAAACAAGTGATGTACATAAGGAAAACTAAAATTACTGAGGAGGAAACAAGGCATGCAACATGGTTATGAATCCTCTATTCTAGTTCCATGATATTTGTGCTCTAGTTCCATGATATTTTTTCTCTAGATTGATTAAAATGTTCTCTGAAAATGTTCCTCTTTAGGTTTGAGGGAACCCCAAGATAATCTCCATGGAAATATATTCATCCACATCCCTTTAGGGAATGGTGAGGTGTTGGCACCGAAAATTTTGGGTAAATACCGCAAGCACATAAACGAAGTTGTGTGTTCCTATTTAGTTTTTACACGCACTCCAATAACTACGTAGTGGGTGACATGAGGTGCATGCGCAATTTCAAGTTTTTCTAATCTACGTAGTGGGTGACATGAGGTGCATGCGCAATTTCAAGTTTTTCTAATGAGGACTAGTTCAATTTTTTCTATTGCGCGTCAGTCCGAGTTTTTTTTATGCATGCCAAAAATTAAGAGGACACTACATGCAAGCTGGAATCAAGAAGATAATATTTGGGAAATATTCTTGAATCATTACTTCAGGAAGCACAAGAAATCATGGAGCGGTAAGGAGATGAGTTGGAAAGGTAGTTAAGATTGCCACAAATCCAAAGAGGCTACATGGACTACATGTGGGTGACAAAATTATATGGGAATTGTAGTAAGGTGAGTGGGGAAAAACTGAAAGTGATAGAGTGCCAAAGAAAAGAAGAAGATAAAAGGGAGAAACGAAAAAAGAAAAAGAGTTACTTAGTTAGCTAGTCAGTCAGCTAGTTGGTTTCCCATGTGTTGAGAAGAGTCTCACAATGTTTTGTAAAGTATCTAGTTGTGAGTATGGATCTATAATACCTATAGATTATGGGAGAAAGAACATGGCCCTATGTAATATAATGTTTGGAAAATGGATAAGAGCGTGGGTTGTTCTTGTTGCCAATGGATGAGTTTCTTAATGTATACATGTGACTAGTTGTATGACTATAATAAAAGAGACAATTATTCATGTTTTATGATGTGTTGTTCATGTGTCAAATGAATGTATCTGTTTATGTTACATGTTGTTATTTTTTAATCGTAATGCAATGGAATGTATGAATTCCAACCCGAATTGATTCATGTGTACTTAATCCTTCATCACCAACACAAGACCATACGTTCTATGTGGTTCTCATGGCGTCTCGGGTGAGACCTTCCTTAGTATTTGGATAAGTATTTATATCCCAAAAACTTGGAGTTTTTGTTGGTCAACTCTGGATGAACCCTCAGTATTAAACCCCCCCAACGTTAATAAGGATGCATGAAAGTGTGGAAAAATCCAACAAATGGTTCTATTGTGGGGACATGGAGATTTTGTACTAAATGATGAAGGAAGTGATGAGGTGGTATCCATCTAGGGAGGAAATTGAATATTGGTTGAATGTGATGGAAGATGATTTTTCTCGATGGGAAACTCAAGGTATGAATGCCAATGTGAAGCAATGTAAGGACAGGTATATATACATTAACATGCAAGAAATTTTCTTTTTTGAATTTCCTTGTCTATTGTATGAATGGTTGAAGAGGTAGGCTACTACTAATACTACTTTTAGGCCTCAAGATATATTGGTATGGGATCATATCAATATTGATAGTCTGAAGAAATCAAATAACAAGTCAACTTGAGACATTTATTTCTAGTTTGCTCAAATGAAAGAAGGGTATATAATTGCATTTTCTATCAGATACATTGATTGTTTCAGCGAGGATGAAAGGAAGTTTGTTGAATTTCCTTAGAAAAGGATACTAGAATATATCTCACTATGGATAAAGATGTTTTTCATGGATAAAGAGATAATGCACATGGAGTCCGACATGATGGTTGAGTAGAATCCCCCAGTGCTCAATAAGGGGAATGAAAAGATGGGGGAAAAGTGAGAGAGGATATGGATCCACTGAAGAGGATCCAAAATTTGTTGGAATGAAGTGAGGTATAGGATTGGCCAAGAGAGAGAGAGAGAGAGGGTACACAAGAATAGTTGAGTCAAGGAGGAGAGAAGAACAAATAAGTGGAAGGAAGATAGCAATGGGTGTGTGACGAGGGTTCAAGCCCATAATGAAGAGGAAGGAGACCATACTAGGAAGAAGTGTGGGAGAGTGTGTTGTGCTAGAGAGGAGAACAAATGAGGATAGGCCAACAAAGAGGCATGGTATTGAGAGTAGGGTATCCAATGGATATACCAGTAGTAGTGGTACTAGGTTCCAAGAAGACAAAGTATGAACCCCTTGGTTATTGTATAGTTCTATAACTTGAGAGGAATATGATGCACAAATGTAGGAGAGGAAGATGAAGGACCCAGAGAGGAGGGGGGTAAGAGTAAGTGATAGTAGATGGTCTTGCATGGTTCCAAGTAGGAAACTCTTTGGGTCCCCTCACAAGAAATGTTAGAAGAAGATGGAGTTACCCCCCTCCCCCCCTTTAACCACCCCCCCTTGTGCATTTGTAGCCAAGAAGAAAGAACAAAAAATAATGAAACGATTAGAGTAGAAGCATGAGTAGGAGAAGAAAGAAGATAAACAATGAGTGAAGAAGAAGATAAAGTTAGTGCTACTTCATCAAGAAGAGTATCAGTACCAAGATCCTTGACACCTAGTAGTTAGTTAAGAAGACACAGCTCAAGATTAAGGATCGAAAATCAAGACAATACCTTGATACTACCTATGTTCCATGGGATGGGTAAGAATGATGTATAATATCATTGGTTCACAAGAAGATAAAGTTAGTGCTACTTCATCAAGAAGAGTATCAGTACCAAGATCCTTGACACCTAGTAGTTAGTTAAGAAGACACAGCTCAAGATTAAGGATCGAAAATCAAGACAATACCTTGATACTACCTATGTTCCATGGGATGGGTAAGAATGATGTATAATATCATTGGTTCACATGTGATGCAATATTTTCTATGAAGAGGATCACATATGAAGCACTAAAGATTGTGCAACTTGAGACCACTTTCAAGGATAGATCCTTAACGTGGTACATGAAGTACAAGGCCATTGTTCCAGAAGGATATATGAGGCTCCTGACAGAAACCAAGAGAGATATGCTTAAGGAATTCAAGAAACCTAAGTCATAATCTCAATGCAGTATATATATCAAGGAGATTAAGCAAAAAATTACAGAAACCATGTGAGATTATGAACAATAGTCCAAAATATTATTGGATAGGATGACATTCTAGATCCAAGATGTGCAACATAGAGAATGGTTCATTGTAGGATTGCTCCCCCATATCTAAGTCTCGCTTACCAGCAAAAGGTGATATCTCAGGCATAAGAAATGGATATTGCGATGCATCTTGAGGTGACGCTAGGATGAGGAGAGACATCAATAGGGTTGGCATAGGTACATTCTCATATTGTGAACTTGATGGTGCAATTACAGGATATGAAAAAGGAAAAAGTAGTCCACGAGCACATATGGTGTACAAAATGTCAATCATAGGAGAACTGTAGAGATGAATGTACTACACTAGGAAGATATATGGAAATGGGTGCACCAAATCCATTTCCAACTAGACCCAAGAAAGAATGGTGCGATATTTGTAGACAGTGGGGACATATACCACCTCGCTTCCCAACACTGAAGAAATATTAGAAGACACCCCATACCCCATTCTATGAATTCTGCAAATATGTGGGGAATGGTGTGAATAATTATGGATCACTCCACTTAATGAAAGACCATACCCATGATGTATTCTAGGTTCAGGAGAAACAAAAGAATGGTGAGTGTGGCAGTGCTGAGAGAGGTCGATACCATGGAGGTCCCATAAGAGGATATGAATGAGGTTGAGGATGAGGATACAAAGGAGGTGGTGAAAGACTCCCCACTTTTGTTAATTGTATGGAGATAGGCCATGTGTTGATATTTTGTACCAAACCATGTGATCTCTATGGGTATTTCTATAGCATCAAGAACGTCACATAGGATTGTCCTTACTTACTAAAGAAGTGGGAAGAGAAGAAAATAGATTGCAACATGGAGACTATAAATTCATACGAGAATCAAAAAAATGATGATGAAGTTGATGTATAGGTGATAACCTGAAGTCGATAAAATATGGGAATGGAATTTGAGCATGGTGAAATATCAGGTCAAAGGTCCGAGGGGTGATAGGGAAAGAAATGCATCCCCCTCCTAAGTTTTATGTTGTCTAGTAGAATCAGTTTCTTCACAATGTGAAAAGGGCCATAGAGAAAGAAAGAGTGCGAGAAGAGCAGTAGTGTGTGATGCAAAGGTCACTTAAGGAGGCTTGGATCCATGAGGAAGTATAATGAGCGACAGAGAGGTCATTGGAAGAGGCCCGAG
Source organism: Picea abies (assembly GCA_900067695.1). Taxonomy (NCBI): domain Eukaryota; kingdom Viridiplantae; phylum Streptophyta; class Pinopsida; order Pinales; family Pinaceae; genus Picea; species Picea abies. The sequence continues at coordinate 10,053 of CBVK0102118282.1, forward strand.
CCCATGAAGAGTTGCAGCACACCACAGAGAGGTATTTGGAGGAAGCTCACAAACAAGAGGATTTTTTATGCGGGGAACAAAGGGAAATAGAGGAAAATGTACATGAAGAGTTGAAGCATATAGCACGAGAAGAAGCATTGTGCGACCTAATTCATGAAGAAGAAACTGAGGATCAAGTAAGTAACCTCTTGCAATGATGTTTAATATTGTTAAGTGATCATGATGTTGTGCAGAAGTTGACAAATATGTTAGAAACTTGCATGGGCGAAGAAGGAACAGATAAATCTATACAATCCCCCCCTACAATAAAGAGATGTGTGTTAGGTCAGCAAGAATAAGCACACATGAAGAAGTTCAAGATGGCATATGAAGTCATAATTTATGCTATGGATGGGGCTATGTTGGATCTAGGTTTTAACGTGAGCATCCTACCAAAGTAGTCATGGGAATTGATGGGTAAAATGAGTTTGTTCTGTTTTCCCATTCAACTTTGGTTGGAAAATCAGTATATAATCTACCCTTTAGGCCAATTGGAGCAAGTCGAAGTGAACATATAGGGGGTGAAGACAAAGGCTATTTTTGAAGTGATAGATATCATGGATGACTTAGATCCATACCCTGCCATACTTGGAACTGATTTGGCCTTCAAAAAAAATTCAAAATTGAATCTAAAAAGGTGGCAGATGTTGTTTGAGACAGACATCGTGTGCGTGATCAAACCATTATATCCCAATGAAAGGGATATATACAATGAGACAGTAGATGAGGATAGATGGAGCTCTTTTATTGAAAATATATACAAGATCACGGGGCACAAAGAAAATTACATCAATCCCACATCCGATGAGGAACTGGGTTGGAGTAGAATGAAGTCATGTGATATTGATTAAGAGGACTCCATGGATATGTGGCAACATAATATGTATGAGGTATCTAGATGAATATGTGAAAGGATAACTAAAGCACTGCGTTGGGTAGACTCTGAGCAATGTGATGGTCCCCGGTTTGATGGGGCGGGGTCAATCAAAGAATTCTTAGTAGATATGGAGAAAACCAATCTAGAATATAGAAGGTTTCATGCCATGGATTTCATAGTATGAAGAACACCTGTGTCGTGGTGGGCGACACATCGTGTGAACATATAGGACTGGGCACAGGTGGATGAATTAATAAAGGTCAAATTCCAACCCATCTCTGAATTCGAATTGGCCAATCAATATTGATCCATATTTATGAGGGAATGAAATGAAACATATCAATAACATAGAAACAAAGAGATACAATAATACTCAATTTCTATTAAATACTGAAATATGGAGAAATTGTAAAATAAAATACAGAGTGAAATGAACTCGCCAAAATGATGGTAGAATATCTTTGAGAAGATATGTGATGGCTATGCAAATTCACAAGAATATGATTACAATGAGACTCCCAAGGAATTTTTAACAAAAATAATAAATGAGAAAACACTAAACATCCAAAACCCTAACCCAAGAAGATGAAACTCCAAAAGGTTTGTGGGCCCCAATGGGGTAGTTGATACGTCAACTTCCCTGTCGCATAAATTTTTCATAAGATCTATGTTTGAGGTGCTTGATACCTCATCAAAAAGGTATAGTTGAGGTTTACAAATTGTAAATGTACCAATACATTCTAGAAATCATCTCTTGGACGCTTCCACATAAAAAACCATCGTTTAGGACCTCAAAATGATCCTGGAAGTTTGGGACCCAAAAACCTATAGAAAAACTATGAAAATGGAAATTGTGTGTTGAGTTAGTGGAATGGGTGGATGTCCAAATATTTCCACCTAGATTCTTCCTCCCCCCCCTTAGGAAGAAATTGTCTCCATCGCATTGAGTTCCCCCATCAAATACGGAAATGTTTGTTGAACTTGATGCTTGGTGAGCCACTTTCCTTGGTGTAGTAGCTTCCCTACTTTGACAACCCAATAGAGTTGGTTATTTTGTTAGTGGGTTCCCTTAACTATTGTGTTCATGATCCGATCAATGTTTTCATGTTCCATGTAGTTAGGGTTGATCTTTGTATCTTTCAACTACTCTGTCACCTCTGATGTGTCTAGCAGTGGTGAAAAATATGGTCAAATAAGGTCCACATTGAATATTGGGCGTAATCCAAGGAAAGGGGGAATAGTTAACTAAAAACCATTGTCACCCAAAACCTTGGTGATTGTGTAAGGTCCATAGCGAAGTAGCCACAACTTTCGATGGGGTCCTGTAAGGCACTCTTTCTGCAAATTCCACCAAACATTGTCACATACTTGAAACTTGTGGGAACCCAGTGTTGACCATGGAATTGCTTGCATTTTCCATTGTAATTTTGCAAAATATCATGGATCTGTAGGAAGATGTGCTAAATATGTTCAATCAATTTGGTGGCCTTTTCGACATTAGATTGAACATGGGAAAATTCTTCCTTTGTGGATGCAAGGGGCAGTGCTACATTAATGGGGTCGAATGGTTGAAAAACCAAGCCTACCTTAAAATGGTTGTGATTGGTCGAGCTATGGAGTTCTCTATTGTAGATATGTTAGACATAAGGAAGGCTCTCATCCCATGTGCATGGATTCTTGGAGTCTTACATGCACAAGATATGCATGGTCATCTTATTGACAACCTCTATCTTTCCATCAGTCTGAGGGTTGAAGACAGTCGATTTGGTGATCTTGGTTTCTAACAGTGACCAAAGGCTCGAGCAGAATGTGTTGAAGAATATGTTTTCCCAATATAATATGATGGTCTATGGTAGTATAAAATGTACCCATACGCACTCGAAGAAGAGATTGGAGGTGGCCTCAGCTATGATACTCTTCTTGTAGGTAGTCAGAATGGCTATCTTAGAGAATCGATCAATAACCATGAATAAACAGTCATTTCCATGTTTAGTGGAGGGAATACCTAACATGTAGTCCATCGATATGGATTCCTAGGGCCGGTAGAGAGTAGGTAAAGGGGTGTACAGTCCTTGTTTTTTAATGGATGGTTGGAAATAGAACAAGTTGTGCAATATTTTATATACTTACTAACATCCTATCAAAGCTTCATCCAATAGAAATAATTTTGTACTATTTCCACTATTTTCTTCATGCCAAAGTGTCTTTCCACCCAACAATAATGGGCTTCCGAAATCAGCTTCATACGCTCACTTGAAGGAACATAAAGTTGACCCAGATGGAATAAAAGTCCATTCTGAATATGGAAGTCAGAAATGGATGTGCTTGTTTCCAACATCTGGTAGGTTGTAGTAAAGTCAAGATCATTGTCATAGAGTTGGGACCACTCTAAGGTCTCATTCCTGCAAGAGTTGAGCATTGTGGTTAGTGTTGCAACTAGAAGTCAACTGAGGCAGTATATGATGCAATTGATTCTCCCTTTCTTGTAATTGATGTTAAGGTGAAACTACTGCAACTATGTGGACCACTTTTGATGGTGGTCATCCTAGAATTTTCCTTGTGTATACATAAACTACAGAGGCCTATGATCTAGATGGATGATTTTAGAATGATAATGCTTCCATTGTCTCCATGCTTGTACTATGGAATAAATTTCTTTGTCATAGGTAGGGTACTTATGGATGACATCTGAGAGTATCTCATTATAATAGGCAATTGGACGATTGTGTTGGGTGAGAATGACACCAACAACATGATAATCAAAAGCATTGGTCTCACTCTCAAATGGTTGTTGTAGATCGGGTAAGGAGAGAACTCAGACCAAGCATAAGTAATGTTTCATATCATCAAAATATTTATTATTTGACCTCTCCTCCACAAATTTGGCTTTGAAACCACCCTTGGTAACTTAGATGAGATTCCATGCGATATGGGAGAACCCAAATACAAATATGCGATAGAAGTTGGTGAGGCCTAATAATTTCCAAAGCTCAGTGAGTGTTTTTTGGGTTGGCTAGTCATGAATGAATTAGATATTGGTTGCATTGACATGCACACCATGCTCATATACAATTTTTTTGAGTTATTAGACCTTGTTCATACCGAAGGAGAATTTCTCTAAGTTAGTGTATAACTTTTGTTGTCACAGAGTGTGGAGGACCTACTGAATATGTTGTAAGTGTTATTCCCAACTCTTGCTAGAGACGAGGATGTAATCTGTATATATAAACACAAAGGAATTAGTGAAGGGACACAAGATGTCATCCAACAACCTCATGAAGGTGGTTAGGGCATTCATCAAGCCAAAGGGCATGGCCAACCAGTTGAAAAGACCTACTTTAGACTTGAAAGTGGTCTTCCATACATCGGTTTTTTCTATGAGGCCCTAGTTGTAGTTGAACATCAAATCAATATTACTAAAATACTTGGGTCCCTTGAGTTGTTCGAGAAGGTTATCAATTCATGGATTTAGGTATTGATTCATGATTGTGATTTCATTTAGAGATTTGTAATCTATACAAAGTCGCCAGGTCCCATATTTATTTTTTACTAGCACAATTGGGATACTGAGAGGTGAGGATATTGGTAAAATGTTCCCTTTTTGGAGTATTTATTAGATGATGTAGGTGGATATTGGTGGCCACAAACCTATTCCAACTGGCTCCTCTTGATATTTTTTAGTTTAGCATGTTCTTCTGTACTTATTTGTAATTGTGGGTTCTACACTTCCAGGGTCGTTTGAAGCCCTACACATCTTCCAAGTGGATATTGGTGGCCTCCCACCTAATCCAACAGGCTTATTTTGTATGTTTTCATGTCAACACATCTTTCTATACTTCCAGGGTTGTTTTGGGGCCCTAAACAATTTTTTTTGGATCGCCATAGTCAAACTGTAGACAGATTTAGAGTTTGAAAACATAATGTGTATTTCTTGAAAAGACCTTTCCAATGGGCTATCATGCACCTAAAATGGAGGTCGTATGAAAAATTTACAACCCCAGGAAGTTGAAGTACCAACTTACCCAGAGGGGCCCACATAACATTTGGTGTTTCATCTCCTAGCGTTAGGTTTTTGGATGTCTAGGGTTTTGACATTCATGAGTAATGTTAAAAAGGCCTTTGGATCTTCATTGTAATCATTCTACTCAGATGGATGTGAGTAGTAGCCACATCTCTTCTCAGAGATAGCTACAACCATTCAAGCAAGCGTTTTAGTTCTGCAGTTTTATAGTTTCTGCCTATTTCATTTATTCAATAGAAGATAGTGTTCACTGGATATCTATCTTTTTCTTCATATCTCTTTGTTTATTGTATTCACTCTGTTAATTAGTTCGTTCCAGTCCTTAATCCGGATCAGTGGTATTAGAGTAGTTTGCTCTTCATTTATTTTTCTTTGTGCATGTCCCCAACAAGATCTGGGTACAAGAAGTTGGGACTTGAACCAATCGAGTCGTTGCAAGATCGATCGTGCCCAGCTAAAAAACAACCCATGGGGGATGAAAATAAAGATGATGGAGCAGTATATCCTTTTAAAACATTTCTCAAGGAAGCCCTTCCATGAAAAAGGAACAAAATGATGGACAACTTTGTGCAGATCCTTCTGCGTCTGCCCACAGGAGAAGCATCTTCATCAAGAGGCCATGCAACCCCCTTCAAGGTATAGGTAAATTTTGATATTCCATTATTTTAAGGACTGATAGATGCAGATGATCTAGATAAATGGTTAAATCTGATCGAAGGGTATGTTTTGGTCCACAATTTTTTCGATAGGGAAAATATTACTTTTGCACTCCTCAAGGTCATTCTCCATGTTAAGGACCGGTGGGATACTTACTTTGAGCAAAGGGACATAGAGGAATCTTCAATATTTGTGGTTTCCCCTACATGGGATTCCTTCCGGTATGCCATTCAAGAATAGTACTACCCTGTTGGAAGCTATGAGGACCAGTACACCAGATGGACCACCTTACATCAGGAAAGGGACCAGACAGTATCAGATTTCACCAATATTTTCCATACCCTGCTCACCAAATTGGGTATAAAATACTCTGAGCAACATCTACTGCTCAAATATAGTGGTTTTTTGCATAGATACATTCAAACAAAAATGGAGTTTCTTGACATTGCATATGTGGGTACAACTTATAGAAATGCTGTCAAGATTGAGCATAAATTTAAGTAGAAGAGGCGAGAGTTTGGATCTGCAAACTCCTCACATCCGAAGCAAGGAAAAGGCGGCTCAAACCCACAAAAAAAGAGATAGAGAAAATATGGCCACTCTCAAGACAACCAGTCCAAGCCACAACACAAGAAGGGAAATGAAAATACGAAGGACACAAGAAAATGGTGTGAATACCATAAAATCCCTTGGCACAACAGTTAAGAATGTTGCTCCAAGAAGTCACTTCTAGACGAGCTAAATGCGTGTGAGTCCGAGGCCGATTCTGACTCCAAATCAAATCCAGAAGGAGGGAATCAGATTAACGATGCTGAACCCAGTTCCACTATCGCTACCACAAAAGTCCAGCCAAGCGAACTAGAAGAAACAGAGGAAGGTGAATGCTTTTTTCACTCACAAATGTGGGTAAAGGGGGTTCCACTTCATTTTACTGTCGATATTTGCAGTCATAAGAACCTGATCTCAACAGATGTCATCAAGCGATTGGACCTACCGACGACACCGTACCTGCAACCCTACACCATCGACTGACTTCACCAAGGAAGAGATCTCCGTGTTAGCCAAGAGTGTCATCTTCCCTATGACATCAAGCCTTTCAAAGATGAGGTATTGTGTGATATTTCTCCCCTTATAGTTTGTGATGTTTTTTTAGGACAACCATATTTGTGGAAGTGTCATGTTGTGTATGAGTCTAGACCCCGCAATGTTATTATTACTTTAGGTAGACGATTGTACATGATACCAGAGGTAGCGTTGCCTACCGCTATTTCTTTAATCTCTACTAAGAAACACAATAAGGTCATTTCACATACTGGGAAGTTCGACTTCTTTGTGATTCGTGCTCACACTAAGAAGAAGGTCGCTAGCACATCCATGGCCTCTACAAAGACCCTCTCTTTATAGCAGAAGAAAGTGGACGAGATCGTGGAAGAGTAAAGAGACATCTTCTCCTCACCCACCGGGGTATCGATGCACTGCCAAGTCAATCATCCAATTGACTTGATCCCCGGTGCAACTTTGCCTCATGGACAATTCTATCGTCACTCACTGATGGAAAATGATGAAATCAAGCATTAGATCCAAGAGCTTATTTAAAAGGGTCACATTAGACCCAACTCCTTCCCTTGTGGAAGCCCGATTGTACTGGTGCAGAAGTAGGATGGGACCTAACGACTTTGCATTGATTGCAAAGCATTAAAAAAAATCACCGTCAGGAATCGGTACCCAATTCCTAGGATTGATGACCTTCTTGAACAACTCAAGGGGGAAAATTTCTTCAACAAGATTGACCTAAATTCTGTCTACCACCAGTTTCCCATCGAACCAACTCATGTATGGAAGACAACTTTAAAATCTAAAGAAGGTCTCTTCAAATGGTTGGTCATGCCTTTTGGCTTAACAAATGCACTAGCCACTTTCATGAGGTTAATGGATGATGTATTGAAACACATCACCAACTATTTTTTGGTGGTATATTTGGATGACATCCTCATCTTCAATAGAACTTGGGAGGAGCACATGTAGCATATTCAACATGTTTTGAGCACTCTGCGGCAATAAAAGCTATATGCCAACTTGGAAAAATTCTCCTTTGTCATGAATAGGGTCCAATACTTGGGCTACATTGTTGATGAGCATGGGGTATATGTTGATCCAAATAAGATCCAAGTCATTCGTGACTGGCCAACACTGACCACATTAACCAAGCTTCATAGCTTCTTGGGACTAGGCAACTTCTACCAATGGTTCATGTTGGGATTCTCCCATATTGCATGGGCTCTCAACCAATGATCCAGGTGGATATTGGTGGCCACCCACCTGTTCCAGCTAGCTCCTTTTGCCACTTTTTAGTTCAACATGTTGTTTTGTTCTTCTTTGTAATTTTGGGTTCTACACTTCTGGGGCTGTTAGGAGCCCTACACATCTTCCAGGTGGATACTGGTGGCCTCCCACCTAATCCAACTGTCTTAGTGTGTATTTTTTCTTGTTAGCACATCTTGTTGTACTTCCAAGATCGTTTTGGGTCCCCAAACAATGTTATTTTGGCTTGCCACAGTCAACTTGTTGATAGAGTCAGAGTTTGATGACATAATGCATAGTTCTTGAAAATATATTTCCAACGAGCTATCACATGCCTAAAACGAAGATCGTATGCAAAAGTTACGACCTTGAGAAGTTAATGTACTAACTTAACCAAACGGGGCCCACATGACTTTTGGCATTTCATCTCCTAGGGTTAGGTTTTTGGATTCTAGGGTTTTGACATTCCTATTTAACATAAAAAGGCCTTCATAGCCTCATTGTAATCATCTTCTTGCGAATGAGCGTAGCCGTCACATATTTTATTAGAGATAGACTTTCCACCATTCTAGCGAATCTTGCACTCTGTATTTTTACAGTCTCTTTACAATTCTTTCATTAATAGAAATCGAGTATTGTTGTATTTCTCTATTTCTGGAAAGTTTCATGAGTATTTCATTGTAATTTCTCTGATTTCATTTCGTTCCGAACATAATCCGGATCAGTGGTATAAGAGTACACTACTCTTGATCATTTTTCAGTGCATGTCCTTGATGAGGTCCAAGCATAGCCAGTTGGGTCTCGAGTTTTTCTCTCTTGAGGACAATCACTCTCGCACACTCAAGAAATCCTCGATGTGGCAGAAAAGAAAGACGATGAAGCATAATATTCTATTAACCTATTGCTTGAGCAAGCTATCGCGCAACAGAGGGACGAAATGATGGAGAATTTTGCACAGATTATTCAACATCTTTCGATATCAACATGCGCATCTTCATCAAGTGACCATTTTGGAGGAACCTCTCCCTTCAAGGTACAAGTTAATTT
>CBVK0102118303.1:0-13498 GCA_900067695.1 Picea abies
GGAATTTTTACAATAAGAAGGAATGCCAAAAACCCTAGACATCCAAAAACATAACCCTAGGAGATGAAGCGCCAAAAGTCTTGTGGGCCCCGTTTGGGTAAGTGAGTACATCAACTTCCCAGGGTCGTAACTTTTGCATATGATCTATGTTTTAGGTGTGTGATAGCTTGTTGGAAAGGTATCGTCGAGGAGATTCATTTTAGGGGATCAATCATGCATTTGGATATCATTAAGAACCTTGATCTTTAAAAACCTTCATTTGGGCCCTCAAAATGGCCCCGTAAGTCAAAGCCTGCTAAAAATAGCAAATTGCCAAAATTGCCAAAAAATTGTTTTGAGCCGGTTGGAAAAGGTGGGTGGCCACCGATATCCACTTGGATCACACATGGATCATCATACCCTTAAGTATCTATTAATCCTTAACAAGATGCAGTAGGTGAGGCATTACAAGTGGTTGGGTTTCTTGCAACAATTTCACCTATTGATCAAGTACAAGAAATGAGTCAAAAATAAGCTACCAGACATGTTCTCTCGACCACCATTGAAGAATATCATAATGGTTGGAGTGATAATGTAGCTTGAATCATTCACTCATGCACTTCTTGGTAAACACTACAAAGAAGATGAAGAATTTAGAGGAGTATATAAGCAGTTGAAGGAGAGGTTGGTCACTTCTAAGGAAGGGAATGAATACCACCTCCAAGATAGACTATTGTATAATCTCTACAAACTATGCATACCTCAGGGGAGAAGATTTCAATTGATGAGAGAATAACACATGTCTATAGTTGTTGGCCATTTTGGTATGACAAAGACTATGAAAAAACCTGCAATGGTATGTGTATTGGCCAAATATCGAGGAGCATGTGGAAAACATTGTGAGAGGTTTAATTCTTTGTAGAACTAGAAAGCCAAGTAACTAGAAACTTGGCCTATACATTCCGTTACTAGTACCAACTAGGCCTTGGGAGAGAATCTCCATGGAATTTGTTGGAGATTTTCCTATGACTCGTAAAAAGCATGAATACTTGTTTTTTGGGGGGGATCACTTCAGTAAAAATTTTGTTCTTATCCCATGTAAGGAGATAATATTGGTATGAGTGGTAACCGAGCTATTTTTTCAGTCATGTATGGGTACATTTTGGGTTTCCAACCTCCATCATATCTGATTGAGACAACATGTTTTTAGGTAGGTTCTAGACAATACTTTGGTAAATAATGGATACCAAATTGAAGTATTCAAAAACATTCCATCCTTAGTCTAATGGAAAAACCGAGGTTGTTAATCAAACATTGGTATAGTTGTTGAGAAGCTTCAATACCAAACATATGAAGATTTGGGACGAGAAGTTGGTATACATCCAACATTCATACGACATAGAAATACATACTTCTATCAATAGGTCTCCTTTCAAGACCTTTCATGGCTATTTACCTCCCTCACCATTCGACATTGTGTATGGGAAACAACATGATGGAGTAGAGATACATGGGGATGAATAGAAGGAGAGAAAATTCATGGAAAAATTCATATATATAGATATAAGGGTTCAAGAGATAGCAACAACATAAATCTAGACATGACCAACATAGGGAGGATCACAAATTCTATGTTGGAGACAAGGTATAGCTATATCTCTGAAAGGAAATATTGCAAGAGACAACAAAAAAGATCAAGCCTATCAGATGTGGACCTTTTTATATCATTGAACATGTGAATGAAAATGCTTCTAGGATAAGGCTTCCTCCCTATATGCATATCATCTTTGTGGTAAATGTGGAATATTTGAAATTATTTGAACCCTCCATGTTGGATCAAGAGGAGGATGAACAATAGGTTCTTTTGACTATGGATGATTTTTCACCACACCCTTTGGAAGAATTAAAAGAAGATACAATCTTGTAATGCAAGGAAAGGATCACTCATAGAGGACGACAATAGATGTCGAAGATTAGTCTCAAAGTACATACACTAATGAAGGAGAAATGGTAAGAGAGGAACCAAATTGTAAGCAGGTTCCCTCATCTTTCCTTGGAATATTTTGGGCACCAAAAGCCTCCCAATGTGGAGGTGTGATCCGAATTGTATCAAATCAGGAAAAAATTGGCTAAGGCACATTATTTTACTAGGATTGGCATGGGAAAGGTTCAATTATTTGGATAAAGAAGGGACTAATATGATGGCATGAAGGGCCCCATACCATAATGGTCATAATCCACACATGCACTTAATCAAAACCTAAGGCAAGAAATAGAAGATGATTTCAAAAGGATAACAAGAAGAAAATGTATTAAAAAAAATACAAAGTTTCATATACCCTCTCTATACACATATACAAAAGGAAAATAAATGAAGGGAGGATAACTGAACTTGGGGGAAGTTGAAAGGCTGGGGATGCCTAACCTTCCACCTATCCCCTCTTCCTCCTATATGCTAGTTCTTCAGGATGGAGAAGGGGTTCTTTGGTGAAGAGAGGAAGGAGTATGCTGTCGAGACTTGACTAAGAATCACCACGATGAACCAGAGAAATTGTAATCATGCCATTATTGGATGATAAAATTATGACCGAAGAAAATTGAATGTTGGTTTTCCCATTTGGGTTTCCAGGGAAAAACTATGTCTTACGATTTATTTTTTTGTTTCTTCTATGTGTTGAGTACCTAACTGGTTCAAATTCACTTGTGTATCTTATTAAAAAATTTGACAATCCATTATTAATTTTTATTGTGCATTCTTTTAATTATTGTGGGTGAGGAGTAGTTGGTTGTATAATTAGTTCTCTGGGCATGCCTAACCACTGGAGTTCCATCTCTAATTTACTCTCACATTCATGTTTATTGAGTTCCATTTCTAATTTTCTCTCACATTACTCTTGGTCCAATGACATCTCAATTTTCTCTCATGTTTCTCTTTGTCTAGTGTGAGCCCTAATTTTCCCTCACATTTCTCTTTGGTAGTGTGAAACCTATTTTTCTCTCACATTTATCTTTATAGCACAAACCCTAACTTCTGAGAAGTGTATCATGTGTTCCCTTTGTTTTCCAAGAAAAAATTGTGAGGAGAGACCCACACAAGTATACTTGTTATTCTAACGCTCATTGTAAACCCTAGTTGAGGGGAGAACAATGTTTGTTTGTTCTTCTTGTTTGACCATATTTCTAAGCATGAAAGACATCTTCAGGGGTATCTTTAGATTAACAATGTTCCTTGAGTATATATCATTTCCATGTGTATCAAACTGAACGTTCACATGCTATTAACATATTACCTGGTTGCTACTAGAACCTCCTTTGTTGACAATAAGTTTTTTCTACTCCATTATTCACTTACAATAGTCTATGCAGGTTTCGTGCATCCTTGAATAATGTTGGTAATTTATTCTTTAACACCCTCATATTTCATGAAGGTTTTGGCATGAATAAGACACTTAGTGACTATAACAAATATAGAGAATAGGAATAATTACATTGAGATCCATGTTGAGGAGGTGGTTGGGAAATGATCCTACCATTTTCGGATCATAATACTCACAAATGGTCAATGGAATTATGGAGGATGAATGAATATGGTGACTCTATGATGTATGAAAATTTGGCAATGTAACTCTGAGATTAACTACTTATGAGATCTATGTTTGGACAAGTGGTATGGAAATTTATAACCAATTTGGGGTTCCAAAACAATGTACCATGTACTCATATTGGTCCTAAAATAGTGTACCATGTACTCATATTGATAAAATAGACTAATTAATGGCACCATATATTAAATATTTTCTGGTCATTATTGGTATTTAATTAATGTCATATTATATCGATTGTTTTCAGGAATGTTGGTGCAGACCTATTTTTGGATAAAGATATAATTTTTGAGAAAGATGTATATTGGGAGAAAGATCCATTTTGGGCGTAGTCCTAATTGAGAAAGAGAAGGTATAATTTTGGATCGTGCATTTTAGGAGGCAGGAAAAGAAACATGCAGGAGGAAAAGTAACGTGGTGCACATGTAGATAGGCCTAACCATGTTAGGGTTAGGGTTTTTTATAAGATTGTGATGGCTATAAGCCATTAGAGTAGTATAAATAAAGACCTATGAGGTCTAGGTCAAGTTTGGTTGATTATGGTGAGTTTGATCATTTTCATTGTTGTTTAGTGGAATAAGCTAGTATTTGGGGGTTAGCTCATAGGCTTTGGAGCCTAGTGTGATCTAGTGAGCCTCCCAAAGGATACTTATCCTCATTTTTTATTGTAATATTGAAGATGTAATGCACACAACACAGATTTTGCAACAAAATGAATAAAAGAGAAGAAGATTCAAATCTTTATGGATGTAGCCCCAAGAGGGGGTGAACCACAGTAAAATACTGTGTTTTATGTGTTGTGAATGATTGTTTTTACTATTTGTTAATCCTCAATTAAATAATGAATGGTTAAATCTAAATATAACAACATGCATGCATAGTTAATGATGAATGAATCATAAGAGTAAAAGAATTATTAATGAGGTTGATGCATAAGGAGAAGAATCAAACCATATCCCCCACTCCTTCCTAGACTGCAAAAACTTGAGTATTGCAGTCCCCCATAAAATTATCTCAGGTGATATTGTGTTGTGATATCTGTGTGCAATGTTGCCTTCTGGTTTACTAGGAGAGCTAAGGGTTTTTTTGGAGACCTATTTGAGATCACAACATGGGTCAACCCAAGAATACCAAGAAATATCTATGTTGTCGGTTGGAACTTCACATGATTGAGTGGATGGGATCTAATGAAGAAAAACACGGAGGATGAAAACATAGAAGGGAATTTTTAGGCCATGGAATCCAATGAAGGAGGAGATTGAAAGATGGTTGAGGAAAAAAGAACTTGAGTTTGCACAGAAGGACAATAGAAACCCTAATCTTACACAACACAAATATATCGATAAATACGTGTTTAGCGACTTGCATGAGGTATTTTTCTGTGATTTCCTGCATCTTTTGCAGTAGTGTCTATTGAGGTTGAAGGAAAACCATTGTACAAATCAAATCAGAAAGATAGAATGACATCCTGTGGAGATCATGCAGTTACAACAAGTTAATAACAAATTTACGCACACAACAGATTTCTGGTTAGACAATATTATTGCAGGGTTTATCACTGAATTTGCAATAGATACCACAAATTCCTACACTGCTGCAGAGCATGATTTTATGAAGGGAACCATAAGTAGGTAGATCAGATCACTTTATACTTAAATCAATATTTTATTGTATGAAAAAAGTGTGATGACCATGGAATCATACAACTAAACTTCCCTTTGTGCATGGGGGAAGGGGGGGAAGCACTAACAGAAGGTTGAGATATGGACAAGGAGATGGATGAGGGGAAGCAAAAGGAGGCCATGGACCCAATCATGATGGAATAATACCAAATAAAGTAGATAATGGAAAAATATGGAAAGACTCGCAGTGAAAGACCTTACCAATATAAGATGAATAACAAGAAGAGGTCCATAGCCGACATAGAGGGTTGGTGAGTGATGAAGTTGGTGAGTGATGAAGAAGAGGTAGAGGATCTCCAGGATATGGAGAATATTGAGGAAATCCTATGCACAATATATGAAAGGAAAACAAGAGGTCCAAGGTCAGGAAAAGAAGGAAAAATTCCAGTCCAGATCATTGTCAGTGTAAACCTACAACCCCATGTGCAACTAATACACTTGGAAGAACACCAAAATTTAGACAAATGAAGTTTAGTGAAATAATAGAAACATGACATGGGTCCAATAAAGGACAATCAACTAGGTGAGAAAGTTCAAGAAGTAACATTAAACTATCTACACAATGCAGAGGAATAGTTCAACATAGTTCAAAATGGCAAGACAAGATCCCACGATTAGATTACCAGAGTTTGAGGGAGAGACATTAGAGGAACTTGAAAAGAATTTATTCATCTGTGAAAATATCTAGGAAGCAAAGCATATCACGTATGAGGATAAAAAACTCACGTTGCTATCTATCACACTAAGAGACCGCGTGTTGGACTGGTACACGAGCCTTGATGTAAATAGTCCACAAGGAGTACCAAAGACTATCGCAGATGTGAAAAAACTATTGGTAAACAAGTTTTAGAATACTAGTACATGAATGAAATGATTGAAATTGGGTAGAAACCAGGTGAGTATGTCTAGGAGATTGATCAAAGGTTCAAACATTTGAAAGGTAAGTTGAAGTATTCAATTACTGACATGCAACATAGGCAGTTATTTTTGAACTCATTGTTACCACACTTTAAGTATCCTTTGAGACAACAGAAGTTCCAAAATTAGGTAGAGGCTCTGCAAGAAGCCCCACAATAGGAAGAAAACTAGTATCAATAGACATATCCAACAATAGAGGAGCTAAAAGAGGATTTGAAGAATCTAACATATCAACTGAACTATAATAAGGGAAAAGAGAAGAGAGAGGTTGTTTGGTGTATGTTATGCAGGAAAGAAGGACATCATAAGAATGAATGTCCAACTTTTGTGCAGTACTTGGTAGCAAGGATGATAAACCCCTTTCCAATAGGAGGACCATGGTGCGATATTTGTAAGACACATGGACATGATCCATATCATTTTCCAATGATGCATAAGTATAAAACAGTACCAAAAAGTTCATATTGCATTTTTTGCAAATTATTAGGTCATGATGATAAGGACTGTATAACACTGGAACTGATGAGAGAAAGAGCTTCATATACTTACAGGGTGCAAGAAGAGATGATGAAAGAGAAAGTTGAACCTCAGTTCAACCAGGTGCCACCAGCATTCAAACATGTGCAACCACATTACAACAATGCGCAACCACGATATAACCCCACGTAGTATAACCAGGTACCACAATACAACACACCGCGAGGAGATAGAGGTGGAGGAAGAGGAAAAGGAGGATTTGGATGAGGAAGAGGGCTAGTAGTATGCCACAAATTCCAATTACCATGACATTATGCAAGGCATTGTCCACTTCCACATGTGACATGTATGTATTGTGGCGCAATAGACCATGACACAGAAGACTTCCCAACACTATTGGTAAAAATACAAGAAAAAAGGAACCAGAACAACCAGAATGTCTAGTGGATTTATGTAGAGGCCAACGATTATGAGAAAAAAACCAATATAGTTACTCGAGGACGAGCCAATATAGGAGATGATGTAGAAAAACAAGATCCAACTCAACACCAATGGGCAAAGAAGAATACTGAGCCACATAAGTAGTTTGATGCGTTAAAAGAAAAGGAAACATTTAAGGAGGCTAGATAAGAGATTCTTAAGGAGAACATTGCATCTACATCATTTGTGCAAAGAATGAAGGATCCACAAAAGTATGATATTCCATATTCAATGGATCACACGAGTAAAGGACAACCTTTAGAGAAATTAAGTACCATAAATACTTTTCTGCAATCATGTATTAAGTTATTGAATGATCCATCATCCGTTAAGGTGTTACAGAATCTTCTAGAAATATGCTACATAGAGGTAGAATGGAAGTTAGAGTAGAAAACAATCAATCATCTCCATACAAGAAGAAGAACAAGCAGAGAATTCAGGCTAAATGACAACATTGGGGACTTCAACATGGGAGATATCATACTTGATTTAGTCTCTCATGTAAATGTTTTTCCTAAGAAGATGTAATGTTCCAAACCAATTTCAGCCAAGAACAAGGGTTTGTGGTTGTTGTTTGGTGTTTGTTTTGCAGGTGTTTTATTACAGAAAGAAGTGATGAAATTTTTTTCTTAGTTTTATAGCATGATGAACATCACAACAAGCATTAGATACAAGACAATGAAGGAAAAACACAATAACTTAACAAACATTAGATCTGACCTTTATTTAGTAATATAAGTTATCCTCATACATGGATCTATATATATATATATATATATATATATATATATATATATATATATATATATATATATATATATATATATATATATATTCATCAAGCCTCCTGTTGATGAATATCATCTAGTACAATATCAAATTCTTGCCATCAAACTTTCAGATCTATGTTGTTGCACCTTTGAATGATTGGATCTGGAACTGGTACAACCCTGGCTAGCTGAGGAATATCAATAATTCACCCCCCTTGGATATGGCCACCAAATAGCATAAAATCATTGTCAAATCTAGATCATGGGTAGTATAGAATATTTGTAGTAATATTGAGTCCAAACCTTGAAGTCTTCCCTTAGATCTCACAACCTCCTTAGAGAAAATGCACCCTTTCCTTTAGAAACTCAGCCCAAGCCACAACAAATTGAATAGCAAAGGAAACCCCAAAGAAACAAAAGTAAAAGAGAGCTATGACCCTAGAAATGAAATCTGTATAAGACGAAATGGCTTATCTTGACTCCCTAGAGAAAATTGAAACTTCCTTCTCTTGGAGTTGCACCTCATTGTTGGAAAACACTTTAGATCTGCACCTTAACCTCTAATTACTAACTGATGAATACTTTCATATGAGTAGAATGGTGAGGGAGGCATCTTGCTCCTCCTTGGCCAAGCTTGGACTAGGAACAAAGGGATATTTAACCTCCTTGTTGGCCTCTAGGGTTTCTTGACTTAAAAACCTCAAAACGCAAGCTATAGAGATCAAGTGATCACAATGAGAAAATAAACAAGAGTGAGGAGTGAGGCACCTCCTCTCTCTTTTATACCTCCCAATCTAATTCTCACTTTAGTTTCCTTTTTGTTTTTTAACTAAGGTTGTGATTTGATTTTTCACTTAAGTTACCTTCACCTTTTCTTCTCTTCTTAAAATTCACTTTTTAATAAAATCATTTTAATCCTCTAAGTGATTTTTCTTTCCTAACCTCTTTTTACCCAAGGGACTATAGTCTAGAGGGGTGACTAGATTAATTAGTCCATTCATTTTATTGTCAAGGAGAGGGGGACATTATAGTCTTCCCTTCTAGAAATTTCTTTCCCACAAGCAATCCTGAACCTACCTGTTGTATCACTTGTTCATTCTCCCAAGAGACATCCTCTATACGAAGATTTTTCCACTTAACCAAGTACTCCTTAATTATCATGCTTCTTAGTTGTTTCACCCTTACCTCCAAAATATATTTTGGTATCAAGATAAGTGCCCCTCCTCATCAGTATTTGGTACCTCATCATTAGCTACGACACGATGTAGCAAGGCACTTTTCAAGAAAGATACATGGAAAACATTGTGAATTTTTCTTCCCTGGGGTAGTTCCAACTCATATGCCAATACCCAAATTTTCTTTGCACTCTATATGATCCATAGAACCTCAGTTTTATCTTTTATTCACCCTTACTCTTAATGGATTATTGTTTGTATGGTTGTAGTCTCAAGCACACCAAGTCCCCTTCCTCAAATGTGTGCTCCACCCTGTGTTTATCATCATACAATTTTTATTGATTATGTGCCTTGTGCAAATGATCTTTGAGTTCCCTGAGGATGTGTTGGCTCTCTTGTATCCATTCTTTAGCTATAGGAGCTTTGTTGTCTCCAAATACAATCTCAACGAAGGTGAGGGGTTCATAACTATATAAATCTTTAAAATGAGACATGCCAATAAACATATCATGAGAAGTGTTGTAGCAATATTCTCCTAAATAATTCCATCCAACCCATGCTTTTTTCTGCCCTGATACGTAATTGTGGATATACCCCTCCACCCACTTGTTCACAATTTATGTTTTCCCATATGTTTGTGGATGATAGCTAGTGTTGATATTTAAATTAGTTCCTACTAGCTGAAACAACTCTTGCCAAAAGATACTCATGAACTTGGTGTCCTTGTTATATTCTTGGGTATCCCATGTAACTGGAAGACCTCTCTAGAAAATAGATCTACCACCTAAGATGCACTGAAGTCCATGGAGATAGAAAATAAGTGCACAAATTTGGTCAAACGTTCAACCACCACAAAGATGCAATCCTTGCCTTGAGTTTTGGGAAGACCCGTAATAAAATCCATTGATACACTCTCCCATTTATGATCAGGAATAGGGAGGGGTTGTAATAGACATGTGGGATGTGTGTGCTCATCCTTGTTTTGTTGAAAAAGGGTACACTCCTTGATATAACACATAACCTCTCCCTTTAATCCCTTCCAAGCAAACCTTTCCTTGATCTCTCTATATGTTTTAAGGAATCCTTGATGACCTACTAAGGAAGAATCATGGAATGTTTGAAGCACTTTCCTATTGAATGAGGATCCTGAAACCAAGTAGATTCTTCCATTGTAATAAATAAAATCATCCATAATCATGTACCTTCCATCCTATATCTTTCCATCCATCAGCTCACATGCAAATGTGTTCTTTGAGTATTTTACCAATAAGAGAGATTTCCAATCAACAGATATTTCGGACATAGAGTATGTTGAAGGCCTTCTAGGTAAGGAATCTTCCACCACATTATTTTTCGCTTTGACATATTCAATGTCAAAGTTGTATGCTTGGATTTCTCTTACCCACTTTTGTTTCATTTCATTAAGATCCTTCTATGAAAGGAAGTATTTGAGGTTGTTATGGTCGGTCCTGACCACAAATTTCACTCCCACTAGATATTGTCTAAATTTGGAGAGAGCATGCATTATGGATAAAATTTATTTGTCATAAATGGTGTACAATAGTTCAGGACCCCTCAATTTTTGACTCTCATAGGAAATAGTATTCCTATTATGCATGATTATTGCTCCAACACCTTCCCCATTTGCATCACACTCTAAAATGAAAGGTTGAGAGAAATAAGGTAAACGTAACACAGGAAAAGTACTCATCCCTTCTTCATTTTCTCAAATGATGATTGGGATTCATCATTCCTTTCAAAGGCTCCCTTTTTGGTAAGATCAGTTAGAGGCATGGAAATTTGAGAGAACCCTTTGATAAAAAATTTGTAGTAACTGCAGATGCCAAGAAAAAATTTAAGTTCTGTAAGCATTTTGGGTGTGGGCCAATTAATGATAGGTTCATTCTTCTCTTAATGTAACCGTACCCCTTTTTCTCCAATAATGTGTTCCAAGTAGAGGACCTTTGTCATTCCAATCTCGCATTTTTATTCTTTGTCATATAGAGACTGCTCCTCCATAATGCTCAAAATGTGGTCCACATGTTTGCGATGTTCTTCCCAATTTTTGTTGTAAATCAACAAATCATCAAAAATGACAAGCGTATATTTCCTTAGTTTCTTGTTAAAAATGTGATTCATGCAAGATTGAAAGGTAGTGGGCACATTGGTAAGGCCAAAAATCATAACAAGGAACTCATAGTGCCCAAAATGGCATCAGAAGGTTGTCTTGTGTATGTCTTTCTCCCTCATTCTGATTTGATGGTATCCAAAGAGAACATCAATTTTGCTGAAGTATACTGCCCCATGCAGTTCATCCAATATTTCATCTATTCTGGGAATGGGGTATCTGTTCTTGATGGTTCTCTTATTCAATGATATGTAATCTATGCACATGCACATAGTTCCATCATTATTTTTCACTAACACAACTAATGATGTGAATGGGCTTGAACTTGGTCTAACATGCCCCATGGATACTATTTCTTTGATGGAAATTTCTATCTCGACCTTGTGCTTCTTGGGATGTCGGTAAGGGGTAGTGATGACCAATTTTTCCCCTTCTTCCAATTATATAATATATTCAAAACCCATATCTGGTGGTTTCCCTAGACGAATAGGCTCAAATACCCTTTTATGATTGTGGAGGATCTTTTGCATGTATGGAGGGTATTGTTTGTTTGTCCCATCATTTGTGTCCATGATGAAGCATTCAGATGCAAAGACTATCTCTTCTTGCCTAAATATGGCATGCATTTTCTTGGCTATCACCACTCTAGGAGAATCCCCTGTCATCCCTTTAAGCGTGAATATTTTTTCTTCTTCTGTGTTGAAGGAAATTTCAATGGTTTTGTAATTAGTGGTGACTGGCCCCAAGGTGCTAAGCCATTACACACCTAAAATGATATTCGTGTCTGGAATTTTCACCACATAAAATTATTGTATCAAAGTATATATTCCCAATGTCAATCTCACTTGCGGAATGTACCTGTCACAAGCAATAGTGCGCCCTCCTGCCACTTCAACCAAGAATCCCTCAAAATCAATTGTAAGGATATCCCTCCTCTCTACCATATCCATGCCAATGAATTTATGGGAAGCCACACCATCTATTAACATTGTTTCTCTTTGTCCTTGTACAACTCCCTTTATACAAAAGGTGTTAAATTTAGGCACCCCACTCATAGAGGCAATGGTGACTGTTTTGAGTCCTACATCAGGGGGTAATGATGCCCCACTACCTTTTGCATGAAAGGATTCCTCTTCCTCATTATGGATGGTATACAAATAATGGATAGCTCCACCACCTTCCTCATATGTCTCCTCTTCACTGCCAGATATCACTTATGTGTAGTGAATTGTTCCCTTGCCCAAACACCTATGACCTGGATGCCAAGGTTCTTTTCAAGTGAAGCAAACATGTTTCCTTAGTAAATCCATTATTTTGGATTCATCCATATTCCCCTTTCCTTTTTCCATAGGCCTAATTTCATGACCCCTATGAATGATAGGAGGTTTGGGTGTGAATATGTTTTTATTTTCTAACCCAACTAGATCTCTGGTGCACTCAATAACATCTTTCCAGGTCACAGGATTAAAATCCTTAACCCACCCTCTTATTGGTTCAGTCAGTCCATCTATAAAAAACATAAGAAATATAGATTCTACCATATCTGGAACCAACACTGATACTCTTTGAGACTCCTCGATAAATACCTCAACTGAACCTATTTGCTTAAGCTGTGTAAGCTCCCCGAAATAATGATCTAAGTCTCCTTTGTCAAACCTGTCAATGAGCCTTTGTGTGAATTCTTGATAAGAGGTGATGCGTCCATGGCCCAAGGTGGTTATTCCATGGAAACACCAGTCATGTGCCTTCCCCATTAGATATAAAGTTTCAAACTTGATAGCTTCTCTTTCCTCCATAGGATTCAATTGGAGGTAAGCATCCATATTTTGCACCCATGTTGTAACCTAGATGTGATCTGATCCATCAAAGGAGGGTAACTCCATTCTTCCAGCCCTTTTTCCAAGCTCACTAACACCTTTGTAGCGTTCCTTGGATATCCTTTTCATCTTCAAGTGGAAAGACTCCACCATAGAAACCTGTCTCATGAATCATTTGCTCATGGAATTGTATTCCCTTTCTGCAGTTTCCCACTCATCACCCAAACTTTCTGAATCCAAGGCATTAGCTTCCCTCCTCTATGTATATAGGAAGGTAAGCATGTACGACCTAGGGGTGGTCCTGCTAACTGTGTGAGATGGAATTGGTATTCCATCATTTGGCCCATGCTCCCCCACATGATCTATATGTATGGACTCCTCATGGTTTCCATTTCCCCCATGAGATCCACCAGCATCATTACTTCCACCAAAAAAGGGTGGGTCTTTACCATGTCTTTGTTCCATCAAAT
>CBVK0102118314.1:0-21274 GCA_900067695.1 Picea abies
ATCGGTCTCGGCATTCCTGCTGAACCGCTCTTCCGATCTCACGGTTGCTTTTCGGTAGCAGGTGGTGGGTTTTGAGCTTTGGGTTGTTCATTGTTATTATTCTTCTTGGGTTTGTTATTTATCTTCTTCTTACCTCTGGAACATTGTGAAGGGGCAGAGTGAACTGCATGCACCTCAGAGATTTGAGTTTGGGGGGAGGTAGAGGAGAGTGCGATTGAACTGGAAGTGGGTGCCGAAGCAGTTCGATTTGTCGTTCCAGTTGACTGGGAAGTAGATTGGGTTTTCATTTGTCTAATATTGTTAATATTCGATGGTTAATATTGTTTGTCTCTTAACAGTGTTTTGATCTACGAGTAAACAATATTCTCACATGGTTAATATTTGTTTGTCTTTTAATAATATTTTGATTTATGATTAAACAATATTGTTTGTCTTTTAAAATATTTTGATTTTTAATATTGTATTTGGTTACTTTTGATTTTTAATATTGTATTTGTTTTTTTTTTAAATAAAAAAGTTGTATTTCTTGATTAATTCATTGTTGTTATACAAAACTGAAATGTGTCATGGGTTTGTCACTTGTTCCATTAAATTAGTGGAAACCGAAACAGGTGGCTACCGTTTATACTTTCGGTAAAAAATAACAACTGCCACTTGTTCCACTATTTAGTTGGAAATTAGACCAAGTGGCAGTTGATGGTGTTGACAGTTTTGTCTGGACATACAATAAAAAACTGTTCATTCAAACTAAATAGAAAACCTGAGTAGGAAGACAAGAACAAAACTTCATTTCCATGTAAGTGAGGCACAGGAGACTGAGAAACTTTAAACATTAGGAGGGCTATTAGAATAGTGGAACCTACCATCCAGAGAGCCGCCATGAGGAGTGTCGTCATTGACTGTGATTGCAAAGGGATGCACACAGGTCAGGCACCTCTTTTTGGCAGGCGCGTTCGAGAAGGCATCGAACAACATGTTGATTATGTTGCTAATGAGGGTGTCTTGGTGGAGCTACTCCATCATATAGCCCCTCATCTCAAATATGATGTCCAATTTCTTCGGACTGAAGAGAGTGGGTGGACTCTGGTCACAATCTGTGTTTGGGTAGAGTAGTGGGGGCCCAGTTGGGTAGTCCATTGTGGGGATTTCCTCTTGGACGATGCAAGTGGCACCTTCCATGGTTGTCATTGTGTTTGTTGCTGCAATTTTGGTGTTGGGGTAATCCTGAGCATCCAGGATCGTGTAAAGGAGGGATTCTGGTGGAACCTAAATTGGTTCCTCTGGGAATTCCTTCTCCATGAAGGCCATTGGAGGCATAGTCAGCTTCTTATTTTTTTGCATCTGAGCTATCGATAAATCCCTCTCCAAATCGCGCAGGTGTCTCTGCTTGCAACATGAAAGTACCAGGAGGGAGCCTGCCTGGGTCTCCCTTGCTTACGCGACATGATAGAGCCTAGAGCCTAGAGAAATCAGAGATTGAGACCAGAGAAATATTATAGGACTAGAAATAGTTCGCCGAGTAGACCGAAGAAGCAGATCAATATTCCATAAGTTTTAGTTTGTTATAACAGACCAACATTTTTGAATTAATTCAGTGCCTATGTAAGTGCCAAGGTCGGACCATGGTTTGGCCAGCCTAGGATATTTAATGGTGCATGGACCGAGGCAAAAGACATAATCATAATTATAGAGTATGTTCTTGAAGTTCGTGCATGAGGGAAACTGGACTTGGAGGCTGCACTATAATGTGTGCCACGAGGTTCTGGCACAAAATTTTATGAAATTTATACTCATTTTTCATGATTTTTTGCAAGGAATTCAATGCTGTACTCAATTTTTGAGTTTGATCAATGTTGTAAAAGGTCATTGTAAAACACAAACATTTGAGAATTAATAAAAAGGTCTCTATTGGAAGTGGACCCAGAGACGGTACCGAATTGGGTGAAATCTATTATCAAACTTATGTATGTGATTTCAATATTATTTTTCTATTTCCGCTTAGTTATTTTGAAATTTGATTATGATTTAAGTGTGCTTGGATAGATAAGTATTTCACATGTAAATTGCAAATAGTGAAGCGATCATTTTTATTTCGAAGATCAAGTAGATGTTATTATTTTTCAAAGATTAATAAGCATCTAAGGAGTTTTTGGCTCAAGTTGGTATCAGAGATGGTTTGACAAGTTTTTGTGAGTGAATTCTTACAAATTCCAAATCTAATTGAGGAGAAGGAAAACTTGCAAGTTACAATCCTGATATTGGTTCAAAAAGTTTTACTCGTCGAAGAGAAATGACTTCGTCGAGAAAATTGGGTCCTTACAACTTTGAAGATGATTTCTTCAAGGATTTTAATTTAATGAAAGCCATGGTGGAAGAAATATGTGAGGGTTGATAGAAGGCCAATGAGGAAGGTACATCAGAGAAAGTTGAACTAGTCAAAGAGGAAGGAGGAGGTAATGAAGGTGGTCCTTTGGAACCCTCCTCACCATCATCCTGATCATCATCTTCTTCTAAGGGAAGTAAACATTCTTCACATAAAAGGAATCCATCTAAGAAGTATGATCATAATCTATTTTTATTAAAGTTGGATGTCAAGTTTGAATTTCCAACCTATGCTGGAGAATTGAATTCCAATAAATTGGACATCTGGATGAAGAAAATATAGGTATATTACAGGGTTCAAAAGATCATGGACGATGCTTCAAAGATACAATTAGTTGCTCTTCAACTATGTGGCACAACTTTAATATGGCGGGAGAGTAATATGCAAGTTGATCTTGTTCAAAAAGGTAAAGTAATATCCTCTTGGGATAAGTTTACTAAGGCTATAAGAAAACAATTCTATCCATTAGCTTATACTCAAATGACAATTATAGAATGGCAGCATCTAAGGCAAGGTAAAGGCCATAATATTTGAGCATATACACAAGAATTAAAAAAGAAGGCATTATCCTTAGGAATTTTGTTGTATACCCATGAAACTCTTCTAAGGTATATTGATGGCATGCACTCATATCTTCGTCAAACTATTTTAATGTTTAAACCTACTAACATTGATAAATTATCGGTACAATCTACTCATATGGAGGATAGTAAGGGTAACCATGGGATCGAAGATAAGAAGCCATTCAAGTTCGAAAAGAAACTGAAATGAAAATGGAAGAGTAAAAATTTTTCTATAGTAAAACAAGCTGAGGGAAGAACTACATGTTCCCACTGTAAAAAAAAAAGGAACATGAGGAATCACAATGTTGGAAGGTGCATCCAAAATTACGACCGAAAAAGTTCCAAAATAAAGGGAAGCAAAAGAATGTTGAATCAACTCGACAGGATCTAGGATCATATTCCGTAGACAAATCTAATATCATAGCAATACGAAGCAAAGGTATATCTACTATCAATTCTAATTCTTTAGTTCAATCCTCTAAATTGGAAAGTGATACTGATCAAAAGAACAAAAGCGAGCTTTTCCATGTCATAGTTATAGTCAAACATACAAAGGTAGATACTTTATTTGAAATTGGATCTCAAGTTAACTTAATATCTAAAGAAATTGTTAAGAAGATGGTTTTGAATTAGATGATGCATCATAAAATTCCATATCCATGAGGATGGGTATGTGAAGATGCTAAGTTGCAGGTGATGAAACAATGTAAGATCAAATTTGAAATTATAGCTAAGTTCTTTAACGAGGTTGAGTTAGATGGTGTTCCTCTTGACATTTGTGACATTGCCTTGGTTAGTCCATATCTATTTGACATTAAATCCATATTTTACCATGAAGAGAATAGATATCATCATTTCAAGAACGAGGTTGAATATATTGTCAGAGATCATCGAATCGAAACTAATATTTCTTTATTGAGCACATAGAAAATGAATATACTCATGAGTGCAAGTAAAATTTTTATTCTCATGATAGTGAAATAGAAAGAAGAATATATAACACACGCTTTCTCATGTTTTGATCCATATCATAAAAATAATTCGGTTAAAATTATATCTAACTATGATGAGTTGTTTCAGGAACCTACAGGGTTGCCTCCTAAGAGGGAGGTTGAACATGAAATATATTTGTAGTAGGATGCTCCTCTTTTGAATATTGGAATGTATAGGTCATTAGTGATCGAGAATGAAAAAATTAAGAAACAAGTTCAAGAGTTGCTCAATAAAGTAATCATCAGACCAACCTCCTCTCTGTGTGGTTATCCTATTGTATTAGTTTCAAATAAACATGGCACATAAAGGATGTGTATTGAATTCTGAGCACTGAACAAGATTTTGGTAAAGAACCGTTATCCTTTTCCTAGAATTGATAACTTATTGGATCAATTAAAGAATGGTGTTTATTTCACTAAGTTGGACTTGAGAAGTGGTTACCATCATATCAAAATTGCAGAAAATGAAATATGGAAAACTTCTTTCAAGACAAAGTAGGGGTTATTTGAATGGTTAGTTATGTCATTTGGTTTATGCAATGCACTTGCAAAATTAATGAGGGTAATGACTAATGTGTTCAGTCCTTACATATATTATTTTGTCATCATCTACTTAGATGATATATTGATATTTAGTCGAAGATGGGAGGATCATATAAAGCATGTCAAGACATTCTTTGAACTCTTGAAAAAGGAGAAATTGTATATCAAAATGTCAAAATGTGAATTTGGAAAAACTTCTATGCTATATCTGGGATATATTGTAGGGAATGTTTAGCTAAATATAGATCCCGCAAAAGTAGAAGTCATTGTAAAATGTCCCAAGCCAACTACTACCATAGAATTTGGGAGCTTCTTAGGAGTAGTATAGTACTAGAGGAAATTCATTGTTAATTTATCTTTTGTAGAAACTCATCTGCATGCATTAACAAGTGTAAGAAATGTCTTTGAAAGGAGAGAAAAGAAAAATAAATACTTCAAGACATTGAAGGAAAATATAAGCATCAAACCCGTTTTGGCTCTTCCAGATCTATAATAGCCATTTGAGATTCAAACTGATGCAAGAGGATATTCCATGGGAGCAGTCTTGATGCAACGAGCTAAACCTATATGTTATAATTTTGAAATTTTCACTCAGGCTGTGATTAAATATCCATCATATGATAAGGAATTGTATGCAATAGTACAAAGCATGAAGAAATGGAAGCATTACTTAATGGGAAAGGAGACAATAATTCATACAGATCATCAACCATTACAGTATTTTGTAGATTTTAACCTTGTACAATATTTTACTGCAAACTGATTTTCAATAAAAGAACAAAAAATATACAATGGAAAATACAAACATCACACAAAGATTTTTCCCTTGGAAACCCAACCCGGGAAAACCAACATATTCTATATTCATTCATGTCATACATTATTTACAATACAATATACATATAGGAGCTAGCAGCATCCAAAACCCTAATCCAATGACCTGGATTAGTCAACAACCCTAATTCCTTAAACGGAAATAGAAAACCATCTGCGAAAAACCATGTGCCAAAAAACTACCCATAAATGGACACAAAAACTAAGGACCGCCCATAAATGGACATGCAAATTGAGGCCAAAAAAAAATTCGGGGGTGCTGCTCCTAAACCCTAGTGTAGGGGGGATCTACTCCCATTCAACCCCCCTCTTATCCCCTTGCATGCTCGACACAACATAGACACTAATTCTAGCATGAAAAGAATATAACACATATCCAACATTCTCCCACTTGTTTTTTTCTTTGCATACAGGGGGTTACAAGGTTACATAGTCAACAATCCAGTGCAACAATGCTCATAAATCCTCTACACCAAGAGAACTTCTTAGTGATCATAGATTTTGTTAATGAATTTGCAAAATTATTCAAAGTGTTCACCTTCATTAGCACGACCTTCTTTTCTTCAACCATGTCTCTCACAAAGCAATATTGAACATCAATATACTTTGTCTTTGAATGATAAGCTAGGTTCTTCACCAAAAAAATTGCACTCTAATTGTCACACTCTATCCTTACATCTTGTTGTACCAACCCAATACCTAAACACAATTTTTGTAACCATACTTCTTCCTTGATTGCATGAGTGACTACCATGTATTCAGATTCTGTAGTTGAAAGTGCCACTACAAACTGTATTTTGCTCATCCAACTGATTGCTCCTCCAAACAAGTTAAACACATACCCACTTGTAGATCTTCTACGATCCAGATCTCCAGCCCAGTCTGAATCCACACATCCATGTATGTCCAACACTCTGTCCAAACCAAGTCTTCCTTGGTAGTACAATCCATAACTAGTAGTGCCACTCAAATACCTAAAAACCCTCTTTACTGTTGTCCAATTCTCCTTTCCTAGTTTTAACAAATACCTGCTCAAAACTCCCACTGCATGTGCATTGTATGGTCTAGTACAAACTATTGAATACATCAAACTTCAACCACACTCGCATATGGTACATGAGGCATGTCCTCCTCCTCTTCCCATGTCTTGGGACACTGATCCGTAGATAACTTTACACCTATAAGAATAGGGACCCTGACCAGTTTACATTCCTACATATTAAACCTCTACAATGTTGTCTCCACATATTTTCTTTTATTTAACCAAAGTTTCATGTTTTTTTGATATATTTTAATTTCCATGCCCAAAATGAAATTTGCAACACCAATATATTTCATGTCAAATTTAGAGGACAACTAAGTTTTCACATCCTGGATAATCTCCTTGTTGTTTCCTATCATCAACATGTCATCCACATACAAGACCAAATAAATCAAATGATCACCAATTAATTTAAAATACACACAATGATCCTCGTTTCTTCTTGTGAATCCAAGTCCCAACTCATATAAGTATCAAATTTTTGATACGACATCCTTGGTGATTATTTTAAACCATACAGTGACTTTTGTTTCTTGCATACCAACTCTTTCTTTCCCTTCACAGCGAAGCCTTCTGGTTGTTTCATATAGATTTTTTCTTCCATATCCCCATGTAGGAATGTTGTCTTCACATCCATTTGTTCTACTTCAAAATCAAACACAACAACAAAAAATAACATAAATCTAATAGAATTTAACTTAGAAACAGGAGAAAAAATTGTTAAATTTAGAGATGATATTAAGTTATTTTCAATTTACTAGATAATAATAGAATAAGAAGGATCGCTGAGAGAAACACACTCATAAGAGTTGTGTTGGTTTTTTCACTTGGGTGAGAAAAACAACAACACTTGCATGTCTAGATGAGCCTGCTAGACAAGACAAAAGTTCGTGAGTGGGTTAAACAAGCCAAACACATGTATAAAAAAAGAAATAAACTAAAACAACTAAGAAATAAATGTTAGAAAACATGAGAAACTTAGAACCATGAAAATAAAACAATGAACAACATAATGCTACCAATGGATCAATAGATTAGTAGGAAAAACACCGTATATAAAAATAAGGACTCATGAGTCCCCTCTTCCTCCTTGGGAGGGCTCTCAAGTTCCCTAATGGAGAGCTCTTCATACAATGGAAGAAATGGAAAACGGTGAAGAAAAAAAATACCTATTCCCTCAAGAGGTGATTGGAATGGCCTATTGTAATGGTTCTTGATGGCTTCCAAGAGAAAAGAGGATTCCCAATGAAAAATTCTTGCAGCATAACAATACTATGTAGATCTTGGTTTCTTAGCACTCCCATGGCTCTTATTTATAGAATTCATACATGGAAAAATGTAATTGTTTCATAATGTGAACAAGGGGCATTTTAGGGCACCCTCTATCCCTTGACCAACCCCCAAGCTAGATTTCGCTCAGATATGAGTGTCAAATCATGTTGGGGGTTGGTCCATAAGTGGTTGAGGGGTCGATAAGATCCATAAATGCGTTGTTCATATAAGTGTTTGAATTTTCTTATACACAATTGCACATTTTGCGCAGAGTGTGTGGTGAGGGCTCTATTGGCCTGTGCACATTGCGCACTATGCGCGTACTTCCTTTGGTGAATCTGTGCATTTCAATTTTTACCCAATTGTATATTTTTTTGCCTTTTGAATGCATTTTGGTGCTTTAGGTGGACTAATTGTTGTTGGAATTGATGTGTTTATTTAACCATTTGCGTGCAATGTTGCGGACAATTTTTCAATGATAAAAAATTCCCCCTAATGTGTGAGGTTAGGAGCATACGTATAGTCGAAATACATCATTTTTTATTTTGTTGAGAGTGCCATTGTAATGAAGAGGGAAGAGAGGAAATGCAAGAGCGATCCACCTGAGGGAGAGGGAAAAATGTGGGACCCAAACCTTTCTCTAGGGACAAAAAATAAATTTTGTGTACAAACGAGGCGGGCATGCCCCATGCTCATGTCATGTAACCAAAATGTGAGACTATAACTAAAGATGTATCATGTTGATGTAGATAACTACAGTGCCCTTGGGTACGGTTGATAATGACATATGATAGTTCTGAATGGGGAAAGGACTCTAAAGTGAGGCAAGGATGAATGTAAGAATTGTCGATGACTCGTGGGCATTGATGGCCTAACAAATTTAGAGGTCTTCGGCTAGTATGAAACAACTGTAATAGTCGCATATTAAGACCCACCATAACATGAGAGTTTGTTGAATTTGAATGTTATGGGGTTCAACGGAATCAGAGAGCAATGATTATTCTCTCGGTTTCGTCCGAGACTCCTCATTGTAAATGTAATGAGAGTCAAGATACTGTCTCCCTCTGGAAACCGTGTTGATGTTGACAAGAAGGGAGACATGACTCCAAGAAGAAAAGGGCTTCGTGAAATCCTCTGAGATGGTATCAAGTACTGATGGGTAACATGAACAAAGTCAATATTCAGGGAGACTCAAGACTGACTGTGGTTGGGGAATTTTTGAAGGGTGATTGGCAACAACCATAAAACTGGATCTAATGTCAGAGGGATGACTAGATATGGGGTTAAACTATGCCAGAGGATAATGAAGTGGAAAAACTCAGAGATCATGGGTATATGGACTTGGGATACTCAAGGTTCGTGAATGATGTCAGTATGAAAAGAGAGTGGATGCCCCAACCAAGGGCGACATGGGTTGCTTTTCCATAAAAAATAAGGCCGTCAAGGGTGATGAAGAAAAAACTAAGTATATGTTGGAAACAAAGGCTTTTTACAATTACCAAATAAATAAAGAATAATTTGTGTTGAGTATACATATACAGAAACGGGTGCCCCAAAGAAATATGGCTTGGCCTATTAAGGTGCAAGTTTTTGAAAGAAAACTGGTGGAGGGTGGGGGCCCCATGGGTGGGTTTCTGTAGTAGGTAAATGGATGGAAGACAATCTGTAGATGGGAAAACTGATGGTGGAAGAGATGGAGGGATAATGATACTGCGAAGGTGCAATCAATAGAACCGAGATGAGATGACCTAGGAGTCCATTGGGAAGGTTAGAAATATGATGAGAAGAAGTATGGGGGTTCATTCTTGGAAGTTCATAAGACTATCGAGACTCCCATCCCTAGGTGGTTGACATCAGCATGAGTGTCAAGTTTCCAAGGGGAACTATGAATGGGGAAACTCATGTGGGGGAGAGTGCTACTGGGTGATAGTACCCAAATGCAACATAGGTAAAGGTACTCTAGAGTCGGATGTAAGGACCCTAAAGGTAAATACTAGAGGGTCTGACTGGGAGATGCAATTGATTTATAGAGGGAATAATTACATGCCAGTGTCGAACATATACTTGAAGGGGTTGTAAGTTTGTGGAACAAGTACTTGCACACATGAAAACCAAATACCTGATGTGAACAATATTTGATGATAAAGAACATATAACAACTATTTGATAAAATGGAACATCTGTATGTGTACCTGAACATGGTGTGAGAAAAATGCTCCTCTAGGGCCAAGTTCAGATGATGGACCAGGGAATGTGAATGTGTAGATGGCAGAACTAAGATCATGTGGCTGAGAACGAATCAAAAAACTGAGGATATGGG
Organism: Picea abies; assembly: GCA_900067695.1. Lineage (NCBI taxonomy): Eukaryota > Viridiplantae > Streptophyta > Pinopsida > Pinales > Pinaceae > Picea > Picea abies. The sequence continues at coordinate 9,950 of CBVK0102118314.1, forward strand.
CTCCTGTAACAGAGTGTGGAAGTTGGGAAAAAAGGGCTATATATGGCTGGTGGGCCCATAATTCCACCTCATTTGTACCTATCATTGTATATGAATTGAGGAAATTTGGAGATTGCGTGAGTGTGAGGCTATCGATCCGATAGTGGCGAGAGAGAGGTCAGTGGTCCTATCCTCCTACATCTTGTGAAATTCTTAATTTGTAGGTAGGGACTGTACAGAGGGTCATATAGGGGAGATTTTAGGTAGGAACCCACCAGTGCATGGGAAAAGGAGGAATACACATGCATATGTGCGTGGTTATAATCATTTTTCCAGCACACAATGTGTGGTTGTGTTTCACATAGCCACGCATGTGGGCGCGAGGGATGGGAAGATAGGCGCACATGAGATGCACATATGTCTGATTGATAGCCACACACTCATGCACGACTATTGCTCAGATAGTTGTGCATTAGTGTGAAACTGTTCAAAGAACATGCACGCACATGTGCACACCTGTCTAGATGAAAGTCATGCACTGGAGACAAGGCTAAGGGGTTGAAATTTTTGAATTTTTGATGATTTTTTATGGATGATGAGGTTGATCAAGCTCTTTTGTGTGGATGCAGGTGATCATCATATTCCGAGAGCATGATGCCAGTGCACTTGAGAGAGAATGACTGAGACCATATATGGGAGGCGGTGAGAGCACAAACGAGTGTGTGGAGATACTTTGAAGCCTGCGGGTTGCTTAAGTTCTTTGACTACCCTCTGATACGGTCGTAGGAGTACCTGCTTCAGTATCTACTTGGGATGTGGAGAACTGATCTGAAGTGCTTCATTGTTAGAGGTCAACAACTTACATTCTTGGCCACTGAGAATGTGTATTTATTGACAGGTCTCCCATTCTGTGGGATGGCCCTTCCTATTGATCTCCAGCTACCGGGGGAGGATCGAGTGGGTGACTTGGTGGCTCGCCACTGCACTGGGCCAAACTCTGTGTCAGGTCCGACCATTCGCATTGAGGCGATAGATAATATTTTGGAAGAGTGCATTGCTTCTATGGTGGTGAGGATCTACGGATCCTTGGGGTTCATCTAAGAGTAGTGGAGCAGGTCCTAGATTGGAACCTTTTTTCATGGAGTGTGCTTCTGCACACCAAGATGATGGGATAGGTGAAACGGTGTTGGTGATCCGACTCCAATGACTTTGCATTCAACTCCATTCTGGTGGCTTGGTTTCTTGAGAGGGTGCCTCTGTTGCACCTAAGGATTCTGCTCGATCCCACAGGACAACAAGAGCTATGACTGATGCAATGGGCCTATGTGTTGGCCCGACATGGAGGTTGAGAGGGTGGCCACTATTTCACAACCATGGTGGCATGAGTGTGGTGAAAGATTGCACATGTGATACTGAGGTATCCATATACATGTATGGACTACCGTAATGACCCATCTATGATGTTGCCTCCTAGGGAATACCAGGATGAGTGAGGTATGTTTTTTTTATTATTATATTTTTGTGATTTTGATAGCTAGCATTGATTATATATGTATATATGGATGTTGACACTATCTCTGGTGTTGTTTTGCAGATATGGGACCCTGAGGATGAGAGGAAGAGATGGTCAGGGAGCCATCTCGCTGGGGGCCAGTGTGACCGACACCTGTAGAGCTGAGGGTGGGACAGGGGCGACGAAGATATGACGTTGGTTCTAGACCAGCGAGAGAGTCGCAGGTAGAGGCCAAAGTGATGTTGGAGGAGCTACGTCGACACTTTGAGTAGGTTCTATAGGGTATATCGAAGGGCATGTGGGCCCATATATATAATGAGGGGGTCCTAGACCAGTGTGTGGGCATTCCGATAGAGTGGCAGACCTTGATCCATTGAGCGACAATAGCAGGGGAAACGATGACTAGTCGCCTGCCTCCTGGACCTGGAGGGCCTGGTGGGGTACCTCCAACTGATAGAGGACCTTGCGGGGGAGCCCTGGCGGCACAGTGAGTGCCAGGTTTCTTATATATAGGCTTGGGAGCCCATTTTGTATAGGGTAGTTGATACCCATTTTTGTACTCATAGGGGTGGGGGGACTCACTGGCCTACGAGTGATGTATATGTATTTTTTTGTAAACACTTATGACACTTGATTATATATATATATATATATATATATATGGATATGTTTTGGATTTTTTTGTAAACACTTATGACACTTGATTATATATATATATATATATATATATATGGATATGTTTTGGATCATGCATGTCTCTATGTGTTATGATTTTATGGATGATTTCTTTTTTATGTGTTGTGACAAATGTATGATTCTTATGTATAAAATGATGTTTAATGTAAGAAATGCCAATATAATACTAGGTTATCCATGTGATTTGCTACTTGATTAAATTTTCTTGGAATATGTGTAAATGTGATTGAATCAAAGTTGCGACATAGGAGTCTAAATTGCAGGTATTTGCGAAAGGGGCAAGGATCATGAACGTGATATACATTGTTGAGATTTAGGACGACAAGATGAGAATCTAATAGAATGCTAAGGTGACGAATGTGGCGGTGACTGGCCTCGGTGAGGATACCAATGATGGCATTGTATTCAGCTTGGTTGTTGGTGGTTGAGCCCAAACATATGCCACTGGAGTGGAGCAGTACATGTGAGGGGGTATAGAGGTCACATGTGGGCGAAGCGAGATTCTGGGTCCAACGGCTGGCACTGTTAGCGTAACCGATGTAGTAGGCTGATGAATGATGCATCTGTCAATAAAAATGATGATAGATCAGACATGAGGAGTGGTGGTGCAAAAGAAGACTAAAAACTCTACAAATGTGTACAAAGAAAATCCTAAGGTAGGGGGGTTAAGCCTAGGAGTAAAAATACTTTAAGTACAACCCGTTGATGGGTTCTTTGAGAGGGTAGCCTTCTGGAGAGGCCAAGATGTATATGCCTTTGGTGAGGCAGTGTTGGATGATGTAGGGTTCATGCCATAATGACTCAAATTTCCCATGGCTGAGAGTATCGTGGGCGATATCGTAGGCTAGGATGAGCTCACCTTCGTTGAATGAGTGAAGGTTGACATGCAGTCGAAGGTGGGTTTGGACCATTTTTCAGCTGCCTCATTTTGTTGTAATGAAGATTGACGATCTTCATTAAGTGACTCTAAGGTTAGCAGGCGCTGCTCCATTGGAGCAGTGTCAGGTAATAGCTCAATAGAAGTGTGTAACGTGGTGATTTCGCACTCGATAGGGAGGGTGGATTTGATCCCATGGACAAGGTGGGAAGGTGTAAAATGGGTGGGAGTTTTGACTGCTATGCAATAATCCCATAGCGTATAATCATCAGTGTTAAGCCATGGAATCATAAAAGGTTGTCCGAATGTAGCTGGAGCCCCTTCTGAGGTGGTTGGTGTAGAGTCAGAAGGCATGTCGTATTGATGACCGTGTGTTTGTAGAAGAATTTATTCTTCGCTGGTGAGGATGATATTGCGATCGACCTGATTTCTAGGTGGAATGGGACTTGGGTTTTGATATTGCCCCATTTTTGGGGGAGAATGGTGCACCTCTTGTTGGGTATTCATCACTCTTTTGTGTGGAATGGGGTTTTATAAAATGAATTTGGGTGGTTGTTGCAAGTACTATTGTGGGGCCTGCTGAGGGGCAAGTTGCATTGGAGGACGTTGCGCATTCATGGAATCTTTCATCCATTTGAAGTTGGAAATTTGGGGGAAATGATGAGTGTAATGTCCATACTCACCACATAGAGCACAAGGGAAGTTCGTCGTGAGATTGTTATTTTTCTTCCCTCGTTGTTTGTTGTTGTTGTCCCCTTGGGGGTTCTGGTTTCCCCCAGCGGGATGGTTTTGTTGGGGATGATTTCCTCCTGGTCTCGGGTTATTATTGTTTCATTTTTTTCCTTTCTTCTTGGCATTATCCTGTTGATGAGACGGATTTTTCGTATTCAATTGTTCAAAAGTTTGAAGCTTTTGAATGGGGGAGGGTTGAACAAAGTTAAATTCGGCATGTGGTGTTCCTTGTGGAGGATCAATTGGTTGTGGAGGACTAGGAAATGGAAAATATGGATTGTTTCGGGGAGACGATCCATATGGCGTATAGGAAGTTGAAGTACCTCCACAACTGTTATGGTCACATGTATGGGTTGGGGGTGGACCCACACTTGATTAAGAGACTAGATGCATTTGGGGTACTGGTGGGGGTCACCCCAATGGTTGAGGGGGAACAACAGGATATGACTGTTGCTGAGTGGAGGGAGGGTAATAAGATGACCCACCATATGGTTGCGGATATTGAGGTGCACCATAAATAGGTGATGATTGGCTGTAAGGGTTGCAGTGCATCACGAAACCAATCAACCCATCCGCAGCATGGGACATCCTAGGTTTGTCCTGGCCAAATGGTATGGGTCTGGGTGCATCAGGTAACACTTTGTACAAGTAACCTAATTGAGAATATATGAGGTCAAAATGTTGGGCCTTTATGATGCCTTCCTCTTCTGACTGAGGAAAATTGGATGCACCATCTTTGGTGATAACAAATATGAGTGATTTGATAAACCAATAAGGACGTTGTTCTTTGGTGGTTTCTTCTTTACACAAGCTATGCCGTCGGTGCCAATCATGGATGTGATCAACTATATGAATAGAAATAGTTTTTTTGAATTCAAAGAGAAGTTCTAAGCCATTATCACGACGAAATGGGAGTTGGAAAAAGGACAAAAAGGCCTTGGCCAATGATTCATAGGTCACATGGTACCCTGATTTTTTGTCCACATACCATTTGGCCGAGGAACCCATGAGAGTTTGTTGAAAAAACCTTAAGCAGATGGAATCATCCATGATGTTGTTTCAATACCACCATAAGTGGAAGGTCATAACATGGTTGGTGGGATTGTCCCCTAGTTTTCCTTCAAACTTTGGAATGTCTGAAGGAAATTTTGTAGGCATATTGGGCCAAGTGGGATCATGCAAAAAGGGATCATTCGTGAGTATGGTTAAATCAGGAATGTTAAGGGATGCCAAGTATGGCATAGGGAGATTTGGTGGAGGATTAGTTCCAACCATCATGTGAGTAGGTAGTGGACCTGTCCCTTGAGATATATTTGGTGGGGTTGTACTTATCCCTTGAGAAGAAGTTTGGCCCTCACCTCCTTGTGAAGGAGAACTAGTGGATGGATGGCCTTGGGAATTGGACCCCAACAAAGTGGAACCAAATAAAGCTGATCCAAAAATAGTATAAGTCATGGGGGTGTGAGATGGTTGAGCTGATGAGTTGGTAATACTAGGGACTCCTCAAAGAATAGAAGGGAGATTCTGCAAGCACCTGGAATGACGAGGATTCTGTGGTTCCCCTATGGTTTTTGACTAGCAAAGTGGATGTGTGCAAATGATGAGAAAAAAGAAATAAATGAACAAGAGATTTGTATAATTTGGACCTTCACAAGATAGTGTAACTCACAATTGCATGTAATCAAATGGACAACATACATAAATCAACTATAAAATAAACAAGCATGCAGATAGGTGGATTTTGTCCACGTGGGGGATCAATAAAAACAAATGCTCGTGTCCTAAAAGGCGTATCGTCCTTCCTCCCAAATAGCACTGGGCCTTCCAATAAAACTCAACAGTGGGGTCTAAAGCCACCAAAAGAGGAACTAGTGAAGGTTGAAGTAATCAATTATAATGAGGGGTAGAGGGTGCATATCCCGAAAGAGATGGCGATATTTCCCAATAGCCACACAAAATCTGATCAAGGTGCGATTGCATCCCACAATCACCACCTGGGTAGATGTCCTATGTTTGGTCACTAGGTACCTCGGTCAAAGTGTCGCATTTAGATTTTCGGTCTCATAAATGGGTCATGGGCTGGATGCCCTTCCAAGAGTTGGGTGACTCAAGGAGGGATGCACAAAACAACTGAACCTCAGCCTTAAACCCTTCACGGGTATCTCCTTGCCTTATGGTGTAGGAACACTTGACTTGGAGGATTTGAAAGTTCCCTATTTCTCAACTTCTATTGTTTAAAAATGTGAGAACCAGATAATGGGGAGTTATTTAGATGCCTACCCCTGAGATCCTACCTAGACTAAAAAATTTCTCTTGGCACCTTCTGTGGAGGAAAGTTAGTGTGTTTTTAGAAAAAAATTATATGTGGTGGGTTTAGATATTGGGGGTGTGGACCAATCTCATTTGAATTAATGGGTGTGGATATTTTCCAAAAAAGTAGTGGGACGTTTCAGAATTTCTTTGGAGAAAACCTACTTCAACCTACACTATTCAAAATAGAAATTATGTGTGTGAAGAGTGGCTTTGTGTGCAAGATAGTGACAAGTGTGCAAATATTTTTAATAAGTTAAGTGTGAGATTGCAACATGTGGACTTCCTGTGGTCCTTACAAATCTTATTTACCTAGCTTACTATGTGTCTTTGGTACAACCTTGCGAAATATTTAAATCCCTAAAGAACTAGCAATGTGGACATATGGGTCCTTTACCAATCCTTTAAACTCCCTAAATGTTGTTTACACTAAGAAATCTTTGAAACTATCCTAGATTGCAAGAATGTGGGCATGTATGGGCCTGCTACTTTGATCTTTAAACTTCCCTAGATTGTGATGTAAACTAATAAAGAAATTTTTAAGAAACTATCCTAAGTTTGCATGTATGGGCCCTTACAAAACTTTAAGATGATTTCAAAAAACTAAGAGGAACCCTAGGGGGGCTTTGTTCTCTCCTAAATATTTTTGTTAAGGGAGATGAAATGTCCCTTTAACCACCTTTTTGATTCCCAATATCACACTAGGGTGCAAGGGAAGAGCATACTTGAGGGTCAAAGTTAACTTCTAGTCCCAATTTAAGTGATTTATGTATGAACGCAAATAACTTCAACTTAAAATTTTACAAGACAAATAAGCCATCCATGTGGAAACCAAGAAAAAGAGAAGAATATTGGTTATTTTTAACCCCTAAGTGCCTATGTTAGCTAACCTTTCATATGGGAAAAGACTCTAAGTGTAGTGTAGTTTCCTTACAGAGTGCATGAAAATAAAAATATGACGGCTAGGGGCCCTTAAACATTCATAAAAACCCTTACAATTTTGAAAAACTGGAGTTATGCAGGGGTTACAACCCTGACAGACATGCAGAGGGCACAGTGTAAAGAGGCCTATTTTGTGCACAGTGCATGTATGTGGGAAGGAAAATCTGCACACTTCCTGTCATGCGTCGGGGGAGAAATTTCCAAGTGAAATACTCCTTCCTCAGCTCTGGATTTTGACTTTGGCAGGTTAGGCTAGGCCGGTTTTGGTACCTATAAGACAAAACAGTCAAGATGAAGTGGTCATTAAGCTCAAATAGGGGGGAATTTGATACTGATCCCTAGTATGGTCGCCAATCTATTGTGTTGGTTTTGTCACTTGGGTGAGCAAAACAACAACACTTGCATGTCTAGATGAGCCTGCTAGACAAGACAAAAGTTTGTGAATGGGTTAAAAAAGCCAAATACATGTATAAACATAGAAATAAACTAAAAAAACTAAGAAATAAATGTTAGAAAGCATGAGAAACTTAGAAGCATGAAAATCAAACAATGGAAAACATAATGCTACCAATGGATCAATAGATTAGTAGGAAAAAAAACCGTAGAGAAAAATAGGGACTTATGAGTTCCCTCTTCCTCCTTGGGAAAGCTCTTGAGTTCCCTAATGGAGATCTCTTCATATAATGGAAGAAATGACAAATGGTGAAGAAAAACAATGCTTATTCCCTCAAGAGGTGAGTGGAATGGATTACTGCAATGGTTCTTGAAGGATTCCAAGAGAAAAGAGGATTCCCAAGGACTAATTCTTGCAACATAACAATACTATGAAGATCTTGGTTTCTTAGCACTCCCATGGATATTATTTATAGCATTCATACATGGAAAAATGTAATTGGTTCATAGTGTGAACAAGGGGCCTTTTATGGCACCCTCTATCCCTTTACCAGCTGCCAAGCTAGATTTCACTCAGATATGAGTGTCAAATCATTTTGGGGTTTAGTCCATAAGTGGTTGAGGGGCCGAAAAGATCCATAAATGCGTCGCTCATAGAAGTGCGCGGATTTTCTCGTACACAGTCATGCATTTTGTGCATTGTGCACATTGGGCGTTGTGTTGGCCCATGCACACTGCGCACTATGCGTGCGCTTCCTTTGGTGAATATGCGCATTTCAATTTTTGACCCAATTGTATAGTTTTTTTCCTTTTGAATGCATTTTGGTGTTGTAGGTGGACTAGTTGTTGTTGGCAATGATTTGTTTCTTTAACCATTTGTGTGCAATGTTGCAGACGATTTTTCAGTGATAACAATAAGATACACAACATTTTATCCTAGGAAACCCTCATGGGGGAGAAAACCCAAAAACAACTCCCCTAATATATATTCCCAATACCATGCCAAGATAAAAGATGAAACACTAGAGAATATCCAATATTGAGCAATGCACCTCTCTCTCCTTTTTCTCCCAACTATCATTATCTCCAAACTTGCGCACTTGATGAGTGACTTGAGTGAGTGAGCTAATGAGGCACGTTCTACTCTTATTTATACTTGCTGGCAATCACTAGGGTGGTGTCTCTTCATTGGGCAAGGATGAATTATTCAATTAGTGGCTAAAGCCACTTTAATTATCCTAGGGGGACGACTTCTCAATTTGCATGATATAATTAGGTTTTGACCAATCCACAAAAGGGGATTTAGTCATACATAAGTCTCGACATGATCAATCCACAAAAGGGGATTAATTTATATGATAATAACTCAATAATAAATAGAATATTCTTCATAGTTACAATATTTCAAGACTCCCCCTTAACAAGAAGGGTATTCTACAATACAACATCATCATGAGAGAGAGAGGGAAACAACATCATCATCATCTTGGACACTAACTGACATATCTATAAATCATCGGATGTTTTTCGAATCATCAACAACATCATCATTCACAACATGGCATTGGTGCATCATCATCATCATCTACATCAACATCAATTAGTACAATACTAATATAACATCATCAATGATCGAAAATGGATCTTGAAATGCTCAAAAATAAAAGTTCTCAAATGCTCAATAAAATGACATGATCGTGAATTTCTCGTCATAAAATTTTCGGTGGCACAAAAAGATCGACAAACAGTCGTCGTATGAGAAAGTTATGATAGTTGGAAAATTTGGTATTCTCCAACAAAAAGTCAAAGGGACACATTGCGTCTTCAGCATGTGACACGTGGAAGCTTCAGATTACGACAAGTGGCATCTTATGAATTCGACAAGTGGTAGCCATCAGGTGACGACATGTGGTATCACTGGGTCATGACAAGTGGAAAGGGTTCATGATGACAATTTTCAAAGTTTCGATAGCCCATGTGGCAAAAGATTGGCCAACCATGGGCTGACACATGGTCCAATCCAAGGGTGCCACATGTCACCATTGTCAAGGCCTTAAAAAGGTTAAATTTATATTATTGGAATCCATGGGATTCGATCCCATGACCTACATCTTCAAATGACTTAAGAACAATGAGATAGACACAAAGGGAAAATTACTAATTTAGAAAAAAAAACCACTTTTCATAAATTTAAACTTAAGCACCTTTTCCAGCTAAGGGAGGTGTGCCCCTTGGGCACTAGATCACATGACAAGGCTGTGACTAGGAGCGCGCCTGGGCACAGGGCCCTAAAGGGATATCACTAGGCCACATGGCTCTCATATGACCACAGAAGGGGGGCACGTGCCCTAATTGGGGGCTTAAGAAAATTTGTTTCCAAATTTTTGGTTTTGACCTTATTTTAGTGGATTGTTAGCTCATTTTTAGTGACTTTTGAGGATTTTTGGCCCTCTAAAGGGGAATCTGAGCCCAATATGAGGCCAAAAAGTTGGGGGGAAGTTGGATTTCGACCCCCAACTCAAAATCTATATAAAACAAAGGTTTTTGATAGTCCATGGAAGTCCAGAACAACGGAATGTTGAAGTATTTATGAAGCTTAAGCCATTTTTATGCAGGGAAGACATTGAGGAATATTTGAAGGCCATTTTTGAGATCTACGCTTAGACTTTTTCAGTTTTGTTAGTTGTGTTGGATTCTTGAGGTAGAGGAGAACACAACTAGGCCAGTTTGTAATCCATTTCATGCATTTCTGATGAATTTTTGAGGCAATGAATATTAATAAGTGATCAGAATCTAGACCAGGGGTCTAAAATTTGCTCAATTTTTCAAAGTGCTCGGAATGTGACGAAAAGAGTGACATTGCGTCCGTCTCGTTCTCCTGATTCTGGCGGTATATTTATTTTCACAAACGGAGTTTGTATGGAGAAGTTATCGCGTTCTGTTCGCCAAGGCAAACAGGCAAAAATTTGGTGCTGACTGGGCAGGCCGTACAGATGACATGGCAGAGGCCATACAACTGTCGTGGCAACCGTACAGTTGACGTGACAGTATTTGATGGGTTGAAAATGGGTGAATCCGAATGTGACATGTGGCATTTTATTATCGAATAGAAAGGTGCCACGTGGCCCAATGAAGGGCTGCCACGTGGCACCCGTTTATTGTCTTTGGGCTATTGGTTGGTTTAATAAAAATTTTATGGGTCCGTGGGGTTCGACCCTGGGACCTCTTCCCATGGCACAACGCTTTAACAAAGGTCAACCCGCCAATGCGCCACCATAGTGAGTCATACTATGGATTAGATTTAAATATATTTAAATTTGTCCAAAGGTTAATGTGGCGGGGGGCCGGGCCAGGGCTTAGCCCCGGCCTGAGGTTCTATCGTTCCACATGTGACCAATGCATTGTTAATGGTGCGGAAGTTTGGTTCACATTTAAAAATGGTTCCAATTGTTTTACATTACCATTTGCGCGCGGGAGATCCCCGGTTATATGATATTACATGTGACCGCCACCCATGCCAACGGTTTGCGCGAGATTTGGAATGAATTAAAGCCCCAGTTCTATTACCATCACATATGCCCGTATTTCATTGGCGCGCGATGTGAGTATTAATTTCTAAAACCCGTTTGTATTACAATAACACATATAACCACATATTGAAACATGTGCGCGGGACTTTTGTGTTAACATTTGCGCGCGGTTTAAACCATACAACGCGGTTGCAATGAATGTTAAAACTATGTCTTAAAAATATTGCGCGGGGTTTGAAACCACGACTTGTGGTTTATATTTTTAACCCGTGGGTTTTCTATATGCGTGTGGGACACTTGTCAAGTTTTGGTTTTACCATTAAACAGGTAGCCCTTTTTATGCGCGGGAAGGT
>CBVK0102118316.1:0-13661 GCA_900067695.1 Picea abies
GCCCAGAGAGGGGTGAACTCCTTTATCATCTTGGTATTGTTGTGAGTTTGCTGTGTTATTTGCTGCACTTTATATTTCTGTGTATTTGTTTATAACACATATTTAAGAAAAATAAAAGAACCTTTCCTCTCACATGAACATTGACAAGAAGAAGCAAGAACTAAACACATAAACCATCTTGCATAGTTAACACATGAAGCAAGGTCCTGTTAAGATTTATTTTATGAGATAGAGGGTGCTTGCATAGCATAACAAGTCAACCTTCTATTTTTAGATCAGGTGGTATCAGAGCATAGTTTATTCTGCTTATGTATTTGCCAATGATAGCTTGAGATTTAGCTGTTGGTATTTGTGCAAGTTTTGTGTTGAAGTTTGTTATCTTGCAAATATGGAGGATGCTTCAAACATTGATAGTTCTCCTACATCTTCCAAATCTAAGTTCTTTGACAAAGAGATGTTTAATGCATTGCTAACCATGAAGGATATGGTACAAGAGTTGTGGAAAGATAGGGAAGAGAGCATTGTCCTTCAAGAGCAGTTGATGGCCATGAAGGAGGAGAAAGACCAACTTCTTGAAAAGTTGCAGGAGATGGAGAAACAACTCCATGAAGCAAAGGAAACCCTTACCAAGTACATGCATGACCATGAGGTATGTAATGTTAGTTTGTCTTCAAATTCCTCTCAAGAAGAATGATTTGGTGTTTTTGAAAATCACACAAAAGGAATAGGGTCCAAGTTAATGTTAAAAATGGGCTACGAAGGCAAAGGGTTAGGAAAGCATGCACAGGGCATTGTTGAGCCTATTGTTGGTGAAGAGAGACCTAAATATTGTGGTCTTGGTTATGAACGAATTGTTGGAGCAAATTCCAAAGTTGAGGAAACAAATGAAAAAGTTTCAAGCACAATTTTTGTTTCAAGTTCACCTCCTCAAGAAGGTTTTCAAGGTGACAGTTCAAGAACTTTTGTTGAAAGTTCAAACTCTTCAGCATGCAAGACTTGTGTTCAAGATGAATGCAAATGTGTGCAACAAAAAGGTTGTGACCGCCATGAGGACAAGAACAGATTTGAGAGTCTTCAAAAGAGAGCTTGTGACTCTTCCAATTCACCTCCTCAAAGCGGCGATAAAGGTGAATGTTCAAGGTATAAATCTGCCTATAACTCAGTGGCTTTTGATTATGTTAAGCATGATAAATCTGCATGTAAAAATGGAAAAAGGCCATGTACATATTGTGGTTTATATAACCATCATGTTTCAAAGTGTTGGAAAAGAAAGTCCACTTTCAGGAAACTTTCCAAGCAAAGACAACATGAAGAGAACATGCAAAGATTTGCACTCATTGTCAGAAGAGGGGTCATCTCATTGACCAATGTTGGTCATTGCATCCAACCTCTCATCCACAACACAAGAAGCAATTGGATAAAAAGATTGACAAGAATGGAAGAGGAGATTCCATCATTGAGGTGAGTCAAGATGATTCACAAGAATACCACTTTCAGCAGAAGGATTCGCCATTGAGTTGGCTTGGTAAGAAATGGATTGATTTCTTGCGTAAGCAAGGCTTGCATTTTTTCTGTATAGATGCACATTTGAGCCTTAGCTATTCATTTTGTTGAAGTTGACAAGTTGCAGCAATTTGTCATATTTTGGTAGAGGCAAGTTTGCATGTGAATGCAATTTCTTTTGAATGCATACTTGTGTTATACCACCTCGTCAAGAACATGTAAAAGAGGGGTATGCTGTCCATTTTGTTACATCCATATATACTTTTCAGTTTCAGCTCTTTAGTACCCACATGCTTTGGGTTTAAGTACCTATTTTTCTACAGGAAGGAGAGTTGAAGAGCTATGCATATGCATTTGGTTTTGAAAGTGCATAAACAATGAACTTGATGATAGTCATCATAAAAGACTCATGATTGTAGCATGATGGTTTATCATGATTTTCGACTTGTCATTTTTGAAGGTTGATATGTTTTACATGAGTCTCGACTTGTGTCGATTTTATCTTGGCGACTATGTTATGTCGTTCATGTTTCTCGACTTATGTTTAGTCGATGGTGTTGTCTTGAAAGTCCATTTTGAGTACATTGAGATAGAGGAAAACACCATGTGCTTTGATGAAGCACAAGATGAGACAGTTGCTTGAAGAGCAAAAAGACTTTGCTGTCATTATTTTTTCAGTCTTGTATAATTCATTTTCAAGATTGATGGTTTTTCTTGGCTGGTGACAAGATGTCGTAGGAAAGTTTACAGCCATTGGAGAGCGGATTGTTGACGTCAAAGAGTTCACAAGAGGGACTTGATTCTCAGTGGGAAGGCTGGCAGTCTTCCAAGTGCAGAGAGAACAGTGGGTCAGCAGTAGCTAGAGAGCAGTGGTTGAGGGACATAGCCAGTTGCGGTGCAAGGCATGTCAAAGTTTTCAGGTGATTGTCGAAAAGGCTTTTCAAGTAGAATCAATTGATCAAACTTGAAATCAGAAGAGTATTGAAGCTCAGATCGATGATTATAAGCTTTTTTGGGTCCAAAAGCCTTTCAGTGGGAAGGCGTGATCAGAATCTGGACCAGGGGTCTAAAATTTGCTCAATTTTCAAAGTGCTCAGAATGCGACGAAAATGGTGTCATTGCGTCCGTCTCGTTCTCCTGATTCCGGCGGTATATTTATTTTCACAAATGGAGTCCGTATGGAGAAGTTATCGCGTTCTGTTCGCCAAGGCAAACAAGCAAAAATTTGGTGTTGACTGGCAGGCCGTACAGCTGACGTGGTAGAGGCCGTACAACTGTCGTGGCAACCATACAGTCGATGTGGCGCCTGGTGACATGGTAGTATTTGATGGGTTGACATTGGGCAAATCCGAATGTGACACATGGCATTTTATTATCGAATAGAAAGGTGCCACGTGGCACAATGAAGGACTGCCATGTGGCACCCGTTTATTGGCTTTGGGCTATTGGTTGGTTTAATAAAAATTTTATGGGTCCGTGGGGTTCGACCTCGGGACCTCTTCCCACGGCACAATGCTTTAAAAAAGGTCAGCCCGCCAACGCGCCACCATATTGAGTCACACTATGGATTAGATTTAAATATATTTAAATTTGTCCAAAGGTTAATGTGGCGGGGGCCGGGCCAGGGCTTAGCCCCGGCCCGAGGTTCTATCATTCCACATGTGACCAATGCATTGTTAATGGCGCGGGAGTTTGGTTTTCATTTACAAACGGTTCCAATTGTTTTACATTACCATTTGCGTGCGGGGTATATTTCATTGGAACACGGTTCTATTACCTATTACAATATGACCACAGGTTTTATTATATGCGCGCGGGAGGTATTTTATATGGTAGATCCTCGGTTATATGATATTACATGTGACCGCCACCCATGCCAACGGTTTGCGCGGGATTTGGAATGAATTAAAGCCCCGGTTCTATTACCATCACATATGCCCGTATTTCATTGGCGTGCGATGTGAGTATTAATTTCTAAAACCCGTTTGTATTACAATAACACATATAACCACATATTGAAATATGTGCGCGGGACTTTTGTGTTAACATTTGCACGTGGTTTAAACCATACAACACGGTTGCAATAAATGTTAAAACTATTTGTTAAAAATATTGCGTGGGGTTTGAAACCACGACTTGTGGTTTATATTTGTAACCCGTGGGTTTTGTATATGCGCGTGGGACACTTGTCAAGTTTTGGTTTTACCATTAAACAGGTAGCCCTTTTTATGCGCGGGAAGGTGGCCACATGGCCCCATGCGCCCAACACCTCCGTCCTTGGGGGCTTGATTCCGGGTAACCGTTTGACATATTGGCACCAATTGCGGGACGCGCGTGGAGGCTGAGTTTGGGACGGAAAAACGCTCGAAGCTAGGTTCATTTTCCCACAGGTGCAGAATGGCGAACCAGAAAACAGAGCTTGAAGGGGAAAAATGGCAGGAGGCCTAACTTTTTGAGTTTTTGGCCAAATCAGGTGCTGTAAAAGCCCAGCTAGGGGTTTTTGGACATTTTGAGTCCATTGTCACAGATTTCACAGGAATTTGGAGACTTCTATTGCAGGTTTTTAGCCAGTGAAGTTTGAGGAAGCTCTAGGAAGCTTGAAGCCCTCATTGTTTGAGGCATTGCTCTGATGAGCACATATCCATTTTCTAAGACTGAATAGTCATTCTTGACTGTTTATTATGCTCTGAACACATTGGGATAGGTTTCAGATCCATTGGAGGACTTCTACATGTATTTTTTCTCCATTGAATCTCAGGGAAGCTTGGAGGTCACATGTAGAAGAGGTCATTGTTGGATGAGGCAAAATCCATTTGCAGAGTTTTAACAGTCATTTTTGGGGTTTTTATGTATTCTGAATCCAATGGTATAGTCTATAAATCCATTGGAGTTGATCAACATCTTGTAAAGAGAATTTGACAAACTAATCCCAAAGAGCCAAGTCCATTGAAGGAGGCTCAATGAGATGTAGCCCAGAGAGGGGTGAACTCCTTTATCATCTTGGTATTGTTGTGAGTTTGTTGTGTTATTTGCTGCACTTTATATTGCTGTGTATTTGTTTATAACACATATGTAAGCATTTAAAAGAACCTTTCCTCTCACATGAACATTGACAAGAAGAAGAAAGAACTAAACACATAAACCATCTTGCATAGTTAACACATGAAGCAAGGTCCTGTTAAGATTTATTTTATGAGATAGAGGGTGCTCGCATAGCATAACAAATCAGCCTTCTATTTTTAGATCAATAAGAAATCCTCCCCCACTGAGACAAAGGCCCAAAGACGTAGGAAAACTTGTGTTGAAATCCATTATCAATCTTGGCATTATGGTTTTTTGTTCCTTATGTGTATTTTATGTTCTGCATTTTTTATGATGGTTGCAACATTCTTTCATTAAAATATTCTTCTTCTCTTAATTCCTAAGTGGTAAATAAACTCATGCATAAACTTAACCATAGTCTTTAAAAGATCAATTTCGGATCAATCAATCAGTACAAGAATGATACAACATCATCAACAACAACACGAGGCTGATACAACATCATCAACAATAACATGAGGCTGATGCAACATCAGCAACGACAACAACATCAACACGAGGATGAGATAACATCATCATCATGTGGCTGAGATAACATCATCAACATCATCAACACGAGGTTGAGATCACAACATCATCAACATCATCAACACGAGGTTGATATCACAACATCATCAACATCATCAACATGAGGCTGAGATCACAACATCATAAATATCATTAGCACTAGGCTAATATCACATCAACATCATCATATAGAAACATAATGAGGCAGGTGAAACAACCTTTTGTGGTACTCTAACATTACCTAGGGATATACCCAGGAATCATAAGATTCCCTAGGATATAAAATCCTAACATAGCTACCACGTGGTACTATAACAGATTGTCCTTACCGGACCTTCGAGATCTTCCTAGGAATCATAAGATTCCCTAGGATTATAAAACTCCTAACAGAGCTGCCACTACTGACCACAACTGGCATATACATGCACAGATACTTTGATAGGCCATCCTTACTAGACCTTCTGGATCTACGCAGGAATGATCAGTCCCCTAGGATATAAAATTATAATGGAGCTACCCATTTTTGGTTAGGATACTATAGTATCATTAACATCACTCCCCCTTTCGAGGGAAGTCCTTTCAGACAACACCAAGCTTGTCTCGGAAGTGCTCAAAATTCACATGAGACTGAGGCTTGGTCAACACATCTGCAACCTCCTCATCTGTGCCAACATTTTGGATCTTTATAGATCCCCTCTACACCATATCATGAATGTAGTGATACCATATTTCCATGTGATTTGACTTATCATGGAACACAAGGTTCTCTGTCATCTTTATGCAACTCTGGTTATCACATAGAATCATGGTTGCTTCCATCTCCAGATCAAATAGACCCGTCAACAACTTCTAAAACCATATAGCTTCATAACTGGCAGAACATGATGCAATGTGTTCCTCTTCTGTCATGCTGAGAGAAATAATGGATTGCTTCCTACTCTTCCATGAAGTCATGGCTAGCCCCAGACTAAAACAACATCCTAAAGTTATCTTTCTGTCAGAAACACTTCTAGCCCAATCTAAATCAGTATAACCAATCAGCCTAAAGTCATGATCTCCAGTATAACAGAGACCAAAGTCCAACATACCCTTAAGGTATCTCATCACATGTTTTGTAGCAACAAGGTGAAAACGTCTAGGTTCTACCAGATACTGACTCAAGGTGTTCACAACAAAACATATATCGGGCCTGGTATTCATTAAATACATCAATGATCCAATGATTTGTCTGTACAATGTAGCATCAACTAATTCTGAAAAATTATCAACCAGGAGCTTCAACTTTGTTTCCATGGGTGTGTTCATGTATTTACATTCCAACATATCAAAACTCTTCAATAGTTCTACTGCATACTTCCCTTGGTTAAGGAAGATCTTCTCTGGGCTTTGCCAAACCTCAAGACCTAAGAAATAATGCATTAGGCCTAGGTATTTCATCTCAAACTCTCCAACGAGATTCTTATTACAATCAATGATGAGATTTTATTATCCAATTAAGAATAAGTCATCCAAATACAGTAGCAATATAACAGGCTCATCATTCATAACCTTGAATTAAAGGTTAGAATCAACTTTACTCTTGGTAAATCCCAAGCTCATTAGGAAACTGTCAATTCTTCCATACCAAGCTCTAGGAGCTTGATTCAACCCATACAAAGCCTTCTTCAACCTACATAAATGAGTCTTTTTATCTTCAACTTCAAACCCTTGAGGTTGTTCTATATACACTTCTTCTTCAATAATACCATTTAAGAAGGTTGTTTTCACATCCATCTGGTGTAACTTCCACTTCGTCTTGGATGTAAGAGCTATGATGGTTCTGATAGAAGTGCATCTCGCTACATGAGAAAACATCTCTTCATAATCAATTCCTTCCTTTTGATAAAAGCCACGAGCTACAAACCTTACTTTATGTTTTCCAATACTTCCATCAACAACATGTTTTATCTTGTATAACCATTTCAAAGATACCATATCTTTTTCCTTCGATCTGGGAACTTTTCCCATACATCATTATTTATAATGGATTGGTAGTCTTCTATCATGGAATCTACCCATTCTTTCTTCTGAATGGATTCTTCAAAGAAAGTAGGCTCCTTCTCTAAGAGATCACATATCAAAGACATATAACCGAAGAATGGCTTAGGTTTCTTGATTTGTCTCATGGTTCCTTCTAGGGAACCATATTTATCTCCATCTTGCATAAGTTCCCTTTCCCAACATGGATTTCTCTTATGCGATATCGTCATATGGGGAGGTTCTTTAGATTCTATCATGTCATGATCTTCTGGAATCTCATCATTAGGGGAAGATGTAACTTCCCTCAATCGTTTTGCAACTCTGGGAGCCACATTTTCTTCTTCATATACTTCTTCAAGTTCGGATCTCCTTGACTTCTTGAGTGTTGCATCTTCATCAAAGGTTACATGTCTTCTTATCTCAATGTGATGGTAACCTGGTATGTAAATTCTAAAGGCCTTAAAGACCTCACAATATCCAACAAATATTCCCTTCTTTCCTGAAGGGTCCAGCTTGGTTATTATTTCTTTCGGAATGTGTAAAAACACAGGACAACCAAATATCTTGAGATGGATTACTTCTGGATTTTTTCCAAAGAACATTTATTCATGGGTTTTGAACCCAAATGCATTATGGGATAGTCTGTTTTGTACATACATTGTTGTTCTTGTTGCTTCATCCCATAAGTGCATTGGAAGATCTTGATAGTGGATCATAGTCTTCACTGCTTCCATTATAGTTGTATTTTTTATTTTTACTACACCATTTTGTTGAGTATTGTAGGGAGTGGTGAGCTCCCTCTTAATCTCGACATCTATGCAAAAGCTTACAAATTCTTTTGAGGTGTATTCTCCTCCATTATCTAACCTGAGTATCTTGATTTTTCTTTTAGAGAGATTCTCTATCAAGGCTTTGAATTCCTTGAATTTTCCAAACAATTCATCTTTTGATTTCAAGAAGTAAACCCAAGTCTTGCGAGAATAATCATTAATGAATGACGCATAGTATACATACCCACTAAGATAGGTTGATGGCATTGGGCCACATTGATATGAGTGGATGAGTTCCAATACTCCTTCTTCACTTTCTCTCTTTGAGAAAGGATTAATTATGTTCTTTCCTTGTGCACATCCCTTGCACACACATTCATGATCAACCTTGAATTCTGGTAGACCTCTGACTTCCTTGATTACATATGGTAAGTATTTTTAGTTGATATGGGCTAATATTCTATGCCAAATTTCACATGGACTCTCAGTGGAGTGAGTTAAGGCTGCATCTCAGTGACCTTTTAACTTATACATGCGACATGCTTCTGTTCCAATAACAATTGCATCTTCTATGGTTTTTTCTTTAGGCCACATAAGAGCTTCACCATCTATGAAAGAAACTATGAAGTATTTATTATCTAAATATGAGATAGAAATTAAGTTCTTTGTCAAACCTAGTACATATAGTACATCCTTCATCTTCATTGAGGTCCCTAAATGAAAGTTTTAGGTGGATTCTCCCACTCCTTTGATAGGATACTGGTAATCATCTCCGAGTGTAAATTTCTAGGGAAAGTTCTTTTCTGTAAGGCTAGAGAGAATGTCTCACTGACTTTTCATGTGCTTAGAAGAACTAGTGTCTATGAGCCAAGTATCCTCTCCAGGTGACACAGATCCCGAGAGGGAAGAAAACAAAACATAGTTTTCAATCTCTTATTTATCCATGTTCGTGGGTGGCTCATCATCTTCAACTGCATGCGCATGATGTATCTTTTTATTTCTCTTCTTCTATTCTTCTCTTCTGGATGGACAATTTTTAGAAATATGTCCCATATTATCACAATGATAAAATTGATAAGAGGAGAAATATTTTTCTCTTCTTTGTCCTTTCTAAAATTTCTAGAATCTCCTTGGAGGGTGAGATTCTTTATGGAAGTGGGTGAATCTATTTAGGGAGTGATATTCCTTATGTAAGTGGATCTCCTTTAAGTCAGAAAATTTCTTTCATCCTTTAGCATGAGAGGCTAGGGATTGATCTTCATCCCTTAATATTACTTCTTCTCGGTTAGCTACTCTTGCTTCTTCTTGAACATATTCTTCCCAAAGACTATCAAATTGGAGTTTCTCCTTTATTGCACAGATGGTTTGCATGAAGGCATCCCAAGGTCTTGTGAAACCATTAAGATATTTCATTATGAGTTCATATTCATATAGGTTGTCTCCAATTGATTCTAGTTGTTCCTTGAATTGAGAAATCCTAGAGAAATAGTCATGGATTGTTTCTCTTTTCTGCATCCTTGTACTTTTGAGTTGGGTTCTCAGTTTCATCTTCCTGTTAATATTATTTCCTTCATACATACTGTTTAGGGAATCAAACATCTATTTTAGATTGTTAATAGAAGCTACTTGAGGGATCAAGTGATCTTTAATAGAGTTTGCAATGATTCTTTTGGCCCTAACCATATCCTTCTGGTACTTTCTTTAGTTGCATCTTCTTCAGGTTCTGGTAGATTTTCATTTATGAATTTGGAAGGTCATTCTCTTCAAGAATGAGTGCAATCCTATACTTCCAGGCACAAAAATTTTCCACACCTTCTAACTTGTCAACAAGCTTGGTGCCTGTAGACATCTTGACCTACAGCTAGGAAAATGACCAAAAATTGAAAGTGCTTAGAATTTAAATATGAAATTACCAAGAGGTGCGCTTGGATAAGGTGAGTAGGTTGGTGCAGTCTATTTACAAAAATTCCAAATTTTACCCCTTGAAACTGAGTCTATGAAAATATGGACTGGTACTTCCAGTACTAGTTCTAGTTTCTTGGTTTTCTGGTACCAACCAAAAACTAGGGTTTCACTTCCCGGAGTCTCTGGCCACTGAAAAGGTGCGCTCAAGATGCCAATGAGTTCACTAGGCTAGGGAACACTTCCCTAGGTGGTTTTTAGGATGAAATTCCTTTCCAACAAAAATCCCTAATTTTCTTTTATCGCAACAATGACATTTTTTTATTATCAAATGAAAGTTTCTCTCTTCATCTTATCTCTGATACCATGTTAAATTTAGATATTCTATTAAGTTATTTTCAATTTACTAGACAATAATAACATAACCATGATCACTGAGAGAAAAACAATCACAAGATACACAAAATTTTATCATGGGAAACCTTCATGGGGGGGAAAACCCAACAAAACCTTCCTTAATATAGATTGCCAATACAATGCCAAGATAAAATACTAGACACTAGAGAATATCCAAGACTAAGTAATGTGTCTCTCTCTCCTTCTTCTCCCAACTACAACTATTTCCAAACTTGCGCATTTGATGAGTGACTTGAGTGAGTGAGCTAATGAGACACCTTCCACTCTTATTTATACTTGCTAGCAGGTGCTTGGGTGGTGTCTCTTCATTGAGCAGAGCCGACTTCTTCAACTAATGGCTAAATCCACTTTAATTATCCCTAGGGGGAAACTTCTCAATTAGCATGATATAATTAGTGTTTGACCAATCCACAAAAGGGGATTTGGTCATACATAAGTCCCGACATGATCAATCCAGAAAAGGAGATTTGGTCATACATAAGTCCCAACATGATCAATCCAGAAAAGGGGATTGATCTATATGAAAATAACTCAATAATAATTAGAATACTCTTTACAGTTACAATATTTCAAAAAAAATATCACCAAAATCAATTCCCTCAACCTGGGAATAACCCTTTTGTACTTATGAAGCTTTGTGTTTCTCCACTTTTCCTTCTTCAATCATCTTCTTTTTAAATACCCATTTTCTTCCAATGGGATTTATTCCAGTCGGAAAATCCACTAGATTCCAAGCCTCATTCTTATCCAAGGTTATCATTTCTTCAACCATGGATTTTTTCCATAGTTTTCCATCCTCTGAATCCATTGCCTCCCTAAAAGTTCTAGGATCATCATCAGTAATAGACAAAGTAAAATTTGAACGCAAATCATATGGAGTATACCTTTCTGGTAGCCTTTTTCTGCAATGATCTCCTCAATACTGGAGTATGAGGTTCTTCTTCTTATTATTCATGTTCTTTTGTAGAGAATGATTCATCATCCTTTGGCATAAACTCTATTTTCTCTGGTTCTTCCTTACTTGATAGGAATTCTTGTTTGACAACATCCTTCATTTATCTAAATACCACATCTCGACTATACACAACCTTCTTATTTTTTGGGTTTCAAAGCTTATAACCTTTGAGACCATCTTTATACCCAATAATGATACACTTTTCATCCTTCTTATCCAACTTACTCCTGTTTTCCTTTGGAACATAAACATAGGCCTCACAACCAAATACCTTGAGATGTGTGAGAGAAGGTTTCTTACCAATCCATACCTCTTGTGGAGTCTTTTCATCTAATGATGATGAAGGTGATCTGTTGACCAGGTAACATGTAGTACCCACTGCCTCTGCCCATAATTCTTCCCTAACCTGACACCACTGAGCATCCACCTTGATTTTTCCATCAATGTCCTATTCATCCTTTCTGCAACTCCATTATACTGAGGTGTATATGGAGTAGTCTTATTCCTTTCTATGTCTCACTTCTTACAAAATTATTCAAATTCATTCCTGCAGAACTCTCCACCATTAACTGTCCTCAACACCTTAATTATTTTCTTTGTTTGATTCTCAACAAGATCCTTAAACTCTTTAAACCTATCAAAGACTTCAGATTTCTTCCCAAGGAAATATATTCAAGTATTCCTTGAGAATTCATCTATAAATGAGACATAGTACACATATTTTCCCAATTATGGAACCGACACAGGTCCAAACACATCATTGTGCAATAGCTATAAAATTCCATCTGCCTCATTGCACCAGAGGGGAATCTTATCCGATTATGCTTCCCATATACACAATGTTCGGAGAAATCAAAATCGAAAGAGAAGATATACATACCTTCAACCATACCTTTACCATGCAGTAGTCGAAGACCCTTCTCTCTAATATGCCCCAGTCTTTGATGCCCATAACCTTTTCTCCAGAGATTGTAGGAGTTTTTTATTCTTCTGCTCCAATATCAAGAACAATGGAACTATTACACCCATTACCAATAGTTCTTCCATACAGCTTATACAAAGTTCCAATCCAAACTCCTTTCAACAACACCATTTCTCCTCAAACCATCCTGCAGGTTTCTTTTTCAAATACCGTTTTTACCCCTGCATCATCCATTTTGATTATATAAATCAAATTTATGGCCAATCTTGGGATGTGTAGAACACCAAGAAGTGTTCTAATCCTTCCATTTATGATCCTCAACTTGAATTTTCCTCATCCTGTGATTCTTTTTGTTGAGTCATCACCTAGGAAAACATTACCTCCATCATACATTTCATATTCACAGAACCACTCCCTGTGGGGATTCATATGAAACGATGCACCCGAGTCAACCAACCATGCCTCATGATCTGCATGTGTGCTTGAAGAAGCTAAGTACACATCCCCTCCTTCTTCCTTGGAGGTCTTTTCTTTTATGGAGGGAGCACCTTCATATCCCTTCACTTTCTCAATTCTTTTGGATCTACAATGCTTCTTAAAATGCCCTTCTTTTCCACCTCTCCAACATACCTTGAAAAACTTTCCGAGAGATTTAGATATGCCCTTAGACATAGATCTCCCACTCTAGGACTTAGATCTATTTCTATCTTCGGATAATCCTCTTGGAAATAATGCATATGTGCTTTTTCCTTCCATGTTATTCTGTCTCATCTCCTCTGACAACAAGGATCAGACCACATCATTGAAACTCAACGTAGTTGTATTACTACCTATGGCCACAACCAGACTATCCCATGAGTCTCGTAAAGAGAACAGTAAACTAATACACCTATATTCATCTAAAATTTTAATCTCAATAGATAACAACCGGCTTACCACAATGTTGAAGGCATTCATATGCTCTATCACAGAGTCTCCATCTCTCATCCTTAAGTTATACAACTTTTTCTACAGAAAAAATTTATTTACCAGGGACTTATACTGATACAAGTTCCCCAACTTATCCTGTAACTCCTTGGTTGTAGCTTCCCCTGACACATTTAGTAATACTGAATCTAAGAGACACAATTGGATTGTGCTCTTCACCTTTTGATCCAACCTTTTTAGTCATCTGTTGATGTTCTTGTAGGTGCAGTACCTGTCTCCACCATGACCCACAAATATTTTTCTACCAACAAATCTTCCATCTTGAGCTTAGACATCTCAAAAAGTTTCCCATTAAATTTCTTAATCTCTATTTTCGAACTGGTCTCCATTTCTCTTCACCTGAATAATCAATACCGAAGATCTCCCACTGTAACAAGGATTATCACAGTCCAAAGGTGTCCCCCTAAAGCAAATAATTTGATACCAAATGTAGATTTTAACCTTGTACAATATTTTACTGCAAACAGATTTTCAATAAAAGAATATAAAATATAAAATGGAAAATACAAACATTACACATACATTTTTACCCTAGAAACCCAAACCGAGAAAACTAGCATATTGTGAGATCGGAAGA
>CBVK0102118372.1:0-10372 GCA_900067695.1 Picea abies
GAGTAGGTGTCTTAAGCTTAGAATAAAATAATATTATTTCTTTTGCCCCCTTTTGAGTCCCCTAAGCCCTCTTTCTTTTCTCTTGTGGAAGCATAGACCCTCATATTTTGTCCTTTTGTCCTTCTCCATCTAGATCTAGTGATGTGTGTGCCCATATATATATATATATATATATATTAACTTCAGTGTACAATATTTACATATTACATAGTTTGACTTTCGTCCTTTCATCATATACACACATATCAAAACTGGGGTGTTACAAATTCAATACCAAAGGTATTATTTAAGCTTTTATTATTCTTAGTTCATCTAGAGTCCTTGATATAACTGATAGCATTGAATGAGTTCTGTTTGGGTTTACAGTTGGTTTTTCTTGGAATTATTGCATGCCAAATATGTTAAAATTACAAGCAACCAATATTGGCCATGTTACTTTTGTTGCCTGTGCGCCAAATCTATTGGTGGGTTCTGGATTTTTGTTCCTCCTTGATGAGTTTACAGCATGATCTAATAAGTTGCTTGGTCAGCAGGTGACATCCATGGTCAATATTCAGACTTGCTAAGGCTGTTTGACTATGGTGGCTATCCACCAACAGAAAATTATCTATTTCTCGGTGACTATGTTGATCGTGGAAAACAAAGTATAGAGACAATATGCCTTCTCATGGCCTACAAGATCAAATACCCTGAAAATTTTTTCCTCTTAAGAGGGAATCATGAATGTGCTTCAATCAATAGAATATATGGCTTTTATGATGAATGTAAACGGCGCTTCAATGTTCGACTGTGGAAGATTTTCACAGATTGTTTCAACTGCTTGCCTATTGCTGCTATTATTGATGAAAAGATTTTTTGTATGCATGGGGGCCTTTCTCCAGATTTAAAGGACTTGGATGACATCAGAAATATGCCACGCCCTACAGATGTCCCAGATCATGGACTTTTATGTGATCTTCTGTGGGCTGATCCAGATAAAGATATTGAAGGTTGGGGTGACAATGATAGAGGAGTATCATATACCTTTGGATCTGATAAAGTGACTGAATTTCTACAGAGGCACGACCTGGATATTATCTGTCGTGCTCATCAGGTTTGCTGTCTCTAGTTTTCGATGTTTTGTCATTCTGCAGTTTTATATGACAGAAGTCATATATTTAATGGAATATCGATCTTGAATTACAGGTTGTAGAAGATGGATATGAGTTTTTTGCAGACAGGCAGCTGGTTACCATATTTTCTGCTCCAAATTACTGTGGGGAATTTGATAATGCTGGGGCTATGATGAGTGTTGATGAAAGTCTAATGTGCTCCTTCCAAATATTAAAGCCATCTGAGAATAAGGAAAGATCTGATTTTGGTAATGTATCAAGACTAGGCACACCACCTAGAAAGTTCAAACATGTTCTCATGTAAGGTTGGTTAGACAATTTTGTTATTACTGTTATTCAATTTTGATTTTACTATTCATTTTATCTGGTTACTAGTATTTCTTGGAGGAGTGAATCCATGTGATGTATTGTGAAATAGACTTTTTGATGGGAAGATTTCTTGGGTAAATTCTGTTCACAGGTGGGTTTACGCCTGCCATTATGTTAGATGTGATGCCCTAAGAGTTCATAGTTAGAGATGCTGAATGAGTTTCTTGTTTTGAAATTAGGTAAAAAGGATACTTACAGTACAATTTAAATATTATTTCAAGTTAAATTTCCAAAACAACAAATTTCTTCCTTGCATATTACAGTGCTGAAATAAAATTGGAATGTCATCCTGGTCACTTGACTGGAATGTTAGCGTGCAACATTTTGCCAGATTTGAGGAGCTGCATAATATTTACATTTTCAGAGCAAAATCTAGAATCTTTTATCCTCAAAAACTTCCTCTGTTGTATGGCTATGTTGCAGTGTTCCCAGAAAACACGTTTTGGTCATTTTCTGCTCTCAGAAAGCATAGTGTCTTTAATATTGAACTATTTAGAATCATTATTGCCAAATATTCTTGATAGAATTTAGCATTTGCATTTAATATTCCCTTGTATTTCAGTCACTTCCAAGGCCTAAAAATTTATGAGTTTCATTGCTACCTTGTACATGTAATGTTTATACATTTGATCCATCAAAATGCAGGCCTATTGAAACGAAGTTGATAAGTAATGGGATCTGATCGCTACAACATCCTAATTTGTTGTCGGAGACATGATGTAAGCAACATTTTCTTATTATTGACCAAAGTTTGAGTTCCAGCCATTTGTGACAGATTCTTGCGTGTTTACATGTTACTGGAGAGATCTTGGTAGAATGAGCTTTGGAAGAAATATGATGTCCTTAATTTGTTATCTACACACTTCCTCTCTGCCAAAAGCATCCTGTTAGACCACTTATGGAATCTAATCATAGAACATATATTTTAATATGGCTAGACATTTCTCTTTTGTTGAACATTGGTATCTGTTCTTGCAAGACCTATTGAAAGTGCTTCTATCAATTCCATTTTATGTGAAAGGCCTACTTGGCATTTTCTTTTGGTTCCATTGTTTATGTAGGCAATCCCTAGCCATGTTTACCATCGGTTCTGATTGACAACACAGTCCATGTTCTTTGTTCAGACATCAGATCATTCCCAATGTCTAAATGACCAGCAAGCATGGAATTGGAAGATTAAACGAATTAATTGATATCTTGAGAGTTTTGTTGTTTTCATGGACTTTTTTCAAATGCAAGCTAGCTACAGAAAGGGATTTACAGGTAAGATGTCATTGGCTGGCACAGACTTCTACGATACTGTTAGAAGGAAAACCAATTGAGATCTAATGTACCAAATAATTATCTAATAACCCCAAAACCCGAGGGTTTCTCCACAAGTTTCATCCATGGAGGGCGATTCAGTGCCTTAGATCAAGCTGAAATGTGTAGTTGATGGACAACAGATCGATATATGTTTGAGGGATATAAGAGGTTAGGTTGGCGCAATTGTTATCAGATCGTAGAATCAACGTTACCTTGCTTTTTTCAAAGAAAGAAGCGGTTGAGAAAATCGTTTTTAAAGCCAACTTTATATTATGATTTGCTCTTAAAACCAATGTTACATTATAATTTGTTCTTAATTGGCAACCAATATTATTATAATTCTTATAATATGTAAGGAAGTTTGATATATCTTAGTTTTATTATCTTTTAATTAATGAATTATTGTCTTCATTTATTTCTAGGATTTTAATTATGTACATAAAATAATATAAAGTTATTATCATAATTCTTATTAAGTTTGATATTTCATATTTTTTATTATTTTTTAGTTCGATATATATTATTTTTATTGTTTTTTAACGATTGAATATTTATCATTTATATTTGTTTTTAGGATATCAATTATACATAAAATGATAAAAAGTTTTCCTTTCTTTTTGAAAGATAGATAGATAATTTATTATTAAATTTATTTCATATATCTTATAAATATATAATATTCAATATTCTAATTATAAGATGGTATATGAATATAACTATGCTTTTATAAAGTTATAAACTCTTAATTAAATTTATTGTTATCACTATATTATAATTGTTATATAATGTTATAAGAAAGAATATAACCAAAATTCTAATTAAGTATTTTTTCCCTAAAAAAAAATCTATTTTTATTAGTTTAACCCTTGGAATTCATAATTGTCCATGTAATTCATAATTGTTTTTAAGCCTTTTTTTTACATGATGCTTTTATGTCTGATCCATCATCACCAAAAGAAAGAAAGAAAGAAAGAAAAAAAGAAAGAGACATTAAAAAATTACATTAGTCTTTCGTCTAGAGATATTCAAAGTCTATCTTATACAAAAACTAAGATAGAAATTACAATGGCTACAATTAGGTCCATGGTTCATGATTATATTTTGCATATGCCCATTCTGGATTAGTAAAACAATCTAGGTTCCTCATTCTCGCCAAACTCCAGCTTTTGAGAGCCCATCTACAACACCCTTTTTGTCCCTGTAAATATGAGACAATTGTATATGTGAAATATGTCAATAGATTGAGAACTTTTTCATACAAGGGTTGCAATGTAAAATTCCTGAGTGCAATTTCTTTGCACATCCATTGGATAACCAACAATGCGTCTTCAAAAATTTGTAATTGGGTTACACCATATTCTTGTGCAAGTTTTAGGATCAACCTTAAAGTCATCAATTCATAGAGGTGGTTAGTTTCTCAACCTTAGAGGGGTTCTCCTATGAGGCACTATAAAAAAAACCCATGTAATATCCTTAATTATAGTCACTTCACCTTGCATATGAGAGATACATTTTCCTGCACCTATTGGTAGGCATTTAAAATATTTAAGGACTTGACAATACATTTGAGATAAGTGTCTTTTGTCTTCAAACAACTTTAGATTTCTAGCAAGCAATACATCCCAAACTATGTTAAGTGGAAGTGATCTAATCTTGGAAGTGTTCTTTCTGTTACAACATGTTTTGAAGGCCTTTTCAAGACTTCCTCCTTCCCAATTATTATCAATCCCTATTAATCTTTCCACCACTTTCCATACTTCCTTGGACTATGCACATTCCAACACAAAATGTAGTATAATTTCCCCTGCTTGGTGACGATGAAAACACCATCCAGACCCTATAAAATCTCTCTTCTAAAGAAAAATTCCATGCATGAGCCTTGTTGTGTAAACTCGGCCACATAAAGATCTTGTCTTTTGTTGGTCCTTTTAGTTTCTAAATAATTTTCCATGACCATATTTGTTGGTTGTCTCTTCCTTCTTTTGCTAGTGCTTTGTAGCCTATTTTGGGAACATAAGTTCTAGTTGGATTCAATAACTAGATCAATTGCTTCCCTTCTTCCTTGAGTGTAAAATTGCTGCCTATCAGGGGATCTGTGTATCTTTTCCATTCTTATGCATACTCATCCCCCAAACCAATTTCTTCCCATGATAACCACTATTGGTGCCAAGTAGTGGACCTTATATAGTTTGCAACCTCTCTAAGATTAAAATAATTTTTATCCCTTAACTCTTGAATCGCTTGAAAGGAAAGTCTATGCATATCTTTTCTCCCTATCCAGGGGTCAAGTCCAATTTTCACTTTATCCCCTCTTTCAATTTCCCAAATCAACTAGTTGCTAACCATATGGAAAGCATAGATAACAAATTTCTAGATTATTGAGGCATTATTTTGTTGTTTGAGGGGATTCTGATCCAATCCTCCATTGAATTAGGGGCTATACTTATCTCTTACTACTTGAAGCCACAAACTTGTTCCTTGAATTAGTCTCCATATACTTTTTGCAGAAAGAGCCTTGGAAAAGAGAGGGATTTTTGAGGCCCCATCCTCTAACGGCTTTTGGTAATGCCAACTTTTTATAAGATCCCAAAACCATTTCTTTCACTTTTTGGTCTCCAAACTAGATAAACTTGTAGAAAAGTTTCTTAATGTTTTCTAGAACACCTTTTGGGACCTAGGCATGATTTGTAAACTGTCGTGGATATTCCATTGGAATAGCTCGTCACAACAGATCTTAAACTATTATGAAATCTTAGATTTTTGCAATTTATTTCCTTAGATCCCANNNTAAACTATTATGAAATCTTAGATTTTTGCAATTTATTTCCTTAGATCCCAAATTAGTTACTTACTAGCTTTGCTTTAATTTAAGAAACAATTGAAATATAAAAATGAAAGAACGAGTACAAAATACACACCATCCACACAAATGAACACAATATATGACCTAAAAAACCCAATACTGAAGAAAATCTAACTAGAAGGTGAGGCCTATGCTCTGCTCTCTTTTCTTTAGTTATAAAATGAACATATAAAGGGATGAGAATTCACCATGGAGTTACCTTTTGATAGTGTGGCCTAAACGACTGCTGCATGTTGAATTTTCATTTGTTTCGTTAACATTAGATTTACCATATCAATATAATCTTCTTATTGCATGCTTGTTTCACCATTGCAACCCAATCATCGACACCTACGCGTGCCTTCCCTCGAGCTAAGCATATACTGCAATATAAAGCAGTGGTTTATCTTGGGAAACCCTTCTACACAAGGGAAGAAAACCCAACAAACTTTTCTTATAGAGAATATCCTTGCCAAGAACCAGCTCTATCTACTAGAGAAAAACCAACAAAGAAGAATACTTATCTCCACAAGACATAACCCAACAATACTGCTGCAACACACCGTAGCCAGAGCACTAGAGTGTCTTGCCTCCACCGGTGCACCACTAAGAGATAAACCCTCCACCTGTGCTCTTCTTTCTTCTACAGTTGCAGGTGCTACTGAAGCTCTCCTTCAAACTTGTGCTATGTACCAAAGTGAGAGTGTTAAATGAGGAAGGCGTCACCTTTATTTATATTAATCAGTCCAATGAATTTTCAAGCAGGGTCTACTTGACTTCCTGGAAAATATATTTTCTATTTGTCTTTTTCTTCTGGAGCCGACTTTACTTCTGGAGCATTATATTTATTCTTTATTATTATTTTGTGGAGCCGACTTCTCTTTTAGGATCTTCTAATTTCTTTAGAGGCTTCTTTGATATGTTCAATGGTTATTCTCTGACTTCTTGCCATCGTCATCTCTAAGAAAAGTTGTCCCAGAGGTGAATATCTCTCGCTGCTACCAAAAACATCAACACAATCCTCCTCTTTTATGCCCAATAGCCATATAGGTCTAGGGAGTTCCTCAACCCTCAATTGTGACAAGGTTTTGGACCTTCTAGAATCTTCTTGAAATTCCACATGTGTCTAGCCCCATATGCGTGAGTAGCAAGGGTTGTTGTGGCATCCTCTTGTACCCGGGTGGTCAACACGATAAGTCAACTTCCGAGAGGCATAACTTTTGCATATGAACTCTGATTGACATGATTTTTGCACCACTGGAAAGGTTTATGAGTGTATATTAGCAGGGTTCTAGCTAATATTAAATAAATTTTGACCCCCAAAAATGTCGTTTTATGTCTCAAAATGGCTCCGGAAGGTTTTGAACTCCAATTTTCCAAAATGGGACCTGTTGTTAAAATGACCCTGCAAGATGATCCCTCCATTTGTTTCCACTTTTAAGGCATCAAAATATATGGAAAATAATATAGTGATCCAATTTGGATCATACCTTCCCATTTATAGAAGCTTTTGGTCCCCAAAAGATTTATTGAACGAGGTGAGGAAAATTTTCCTCCACCTTCTCCTTGGAGTACCATTTTTCTTTGCCTAGAATTTGTCCTTTCAACCCAATATGAGAAAGGTCATGCTGCCCCTATCTTGTAGTTTTGACTTCTTTTGCAAAAATGTGTTTTTTTCCAACTCTACCTAAGCATTTGGTGCTAAGTCTACTATGGTAGGTAGGGCCTACTCCTCCAAATCCAACATGGAAGACCCATAAAGTTTTAGATTCTCCACATTCACTACTGAGTAAATGTGCATGTATAGGGATACACTGACTCTGTAGGCGCTATCTCCCTCCTTTTGCATTATCTTGAAAGGACCATACCGTAGAGCCTTGATCTTCTTACTAGGACCCTGTAGTCTTTTCTTGTTTAGTTGTAATCAAACCTTGTCTTCCACTTTGAATGAATTTTCAGTTTTGTGTTGATCATGTCCGGCCTTATACTTTTTATGTGACTTATTCAGTGTCTTCCGTAGTTGCAAATGGATCTACCCAATCTTCTCAACATTTCCTTTTATCTAAGTGCATCTCCTATGAGGTTCTCCCTCACTCCTCCTTGTCCATATACAACATCCAAGGGTGAAGGTGGAAAATACCCAAAGTAAGTTTCAAAAGGTGACTTTCCTGTAGAATTTTGGACTGCTATGTTATAAGAGTGTTGTATATAGATCAAATTTTCATCCCAAGTCTTCAGACGCTTCTGATTGTAACCCCTCAAAAGTTCACCAAAGTCCTCTTGACTACTTTTGTTTTCCCATCAGTTTGTGGATAGAATGTTGTAGATCTCTTTAACTTAGTGTCCATTTTTTCTCACAATGTAGTCCAAAATGCACCAAGAAATCTTGTATCCCTATCTAAGATGATGCTCCTTGGTATCCCAAAATGCACCTAGACCTGTCAAAGAACTTGTTTGTTTCTTCTTGTCATTTGATGGTCTTTTTACAAGGCATGAAAATGCACATCTTGTCCAACCTACCAACTACCACAAATAGATAGTCATGTCTCTTCTTGGTTGTTGGTAAACCTCCCACAAAATCCATGGAAATGCTTTCCCAAGGTCAAGAGGATATAGGTAAGGGATGGTATAGACCTTGATTTATGTTATCGAGCTTGCTGGTACAACAAAGTATGAGTCCTTTAATATACCATGCTACATCTTCTTGCATTCTGAGCCAATACACATACTTTTGTAAGTTAGCAATTGTCTTCCCAACACCAAAATGTCTTGCAATATTGGATGTGTGAGCCTCTTTGATAAGATACAATCTTTCACCTTTAGAAACACATAACTTGTTTAGCTTATAGAGTAACCCATTCTAGTGATAATAGTCAGCCTTACCATCACCTTCTTCTATATGAATTTGGCCCTGTAGCTACCAAAACACCTCCTCAAAGTCCTCATCTTCTGTGTATGCCTCTCTATATGCATCATGTGTAAAAGGCTTTATGTGCATCATAGTTCACAAAGTTGTAGTAAGCTAGGATTTGGGTGGAATTGAAAACATGTCTGCCAACCTGTTTGTGTTTCCCTTCTTATACTTGATGATTAGATGAAACAATTGTAAAAACCCCATCCAGTTGTAATCTCTTGTTTGTTGTAGGTTACTCTGGGCTTGGAAATATTATAGTGATTGGTGATCTGTGTGGATGATGGTCTCCTTTCCCATCAGATAGTGCTTTTACTTCCTGACTTCTTGAACCAGGGCATATAGTTCCTTGTCATAGGTAGGGTAGTTGAGAACTTCCCCATGAAATATTACATAATGATAGCATACATTCCTTCCTCCTTAGCATCAAAACTTCTCCCATGGAGTACCCACTTGCATCTATCTCGACTTCAAAAGGATTTTGCAATTTTGGTAATGCAAGAATTGGTGCTTGCTTGATTAAAATCCTTCTATTGATTCTTCCCCCATTGAAAATTCTTACCACTCATTTTTATGGCATCGAGTGGTGCAACTACTATTGAAAATGAAGCTATGAACTTTCTCAAGTATTGTGCTACCCCAACAAAGCTCATAACTTTAGTGGCAATTCAAAGGAAAGATCTATCTTGAGTTCCCCTCCAACGATCACATAACCCAAATACACCAATGGCTATTGAGAAAACTCACATTTTTTGAGGTTAGCTAGTAGATGGTGCCTTTTCAGGGTCTCTAACACCTGCAAACGATGTGAGATGTGATCTTCCCAGGTAGAGCTATAAAACAATATATCATCCAAATATACTATAACAAATGAATCTAAATATGGACATAATACATCATTCATCAGTCTCATAAATGTAGTTGGTGCATTACATAAGCAAAATGGCACAACCAACCATTCATACAGACCTTGCCTTGTTTTGAAGGAAGTTTTCAAATATCTTATTCTTTGACACATACCTGGTGGTATCGTAATTTCAGATCCAACTTAATGAAGTACTTGGTGTGTTGCAATTGGTCTAACAAATCATCGATCCTAGGTAGAGGGTATTGATTATTGAGTGTAATCTTGTTTAAATATCTATAATCGATGCACATCCACCAAGTCCCATCCTTATTGGGTACTATAATGATAGGTGATCCACAAGGTGAGGTGCTCGGTCAAATCACTCATTTCTCTAGCAGCTACTGCAACTGCGTCTTCACTTCATTTGCTTACAAAACAAACTATATATACAACCCAATGTTCAACAATGGGGAGTCTGGCAATAATTTCATTTCATGCTACACTTCCCTCTTGGGTGGTATCCATTTAGGATCTTATAACACTCCTATGTATGCCTAAGAAAAGTAAAACATATTTCTCACTGGAACTAATCAACTTCTTGACTTGGTTGGAACTTACCAGTGAGATCTTCAATTTACCTTTGTGTGCATTGATCATGTAGGAATTCTCATCCTTGATCAAGTGGTACTAGTTGTCTCTCCGCATGAAGATTGCATCCCTCATATACATGTAGGGGCTCCCAAACACTACACCACACACGTCTAGGGGTACTATATTCAACACCACTTCATCAATAAAATCTGCACTTATAACAAATTTAATCTTACATTGTTTTGTTACCTTCATCTATGCATCCTTGTTTACCCAACCCAATGGATAAGGGATATGATGATCATGAACCTCCAATCCAAGCTTGTTGACTAGATCCACTCCTATGAGATTATCCCGTGAACCAGAGTCAAACAAAGCATCTATATTGGTCTTCT
>CBVK0102118386.1:0-12868 GCA_900067695.1 Picea abies
TGAGAAAAGCTCCCTTAGACTGTAATATTTTGATGAAGTGACTTTGATCTGGCTATGTACTGGACTTAAGACATTTTGACTAATAGAAATCGGCATCTCTTTTAGCTTATTTGCTTCTAATGCTAAATGTTCATGCTTTGAATGATTTTGGCGATGTTATGATGGATGTTTTATCATATTATTATCATGATGTTTATTTAGCTTCCTTAGTTTCTGAGTTCAAGAAGATCTTGTATTAAGAAACTGTCTTCCTTAGGCTTTTGTAGACCTGATGTTTATAGCAGCCCCTACATCCCTCTCTTTCAAGTCTTCCTTCTATTCATATTTACTCCCAATTACTGATTGAAGTTAGCCAAGACCTTGATTGTTGGTGCATGCTAGCCTTGTTATCTGAGTTGGAACATTATCATTTTGAGTCCTTTTCCATTTGACCCTACAAAACACTCTTACATTCACATATAAACCTTATGGGTATTGGGCTTGCCTTCCATGCAATCTGAAGGTGATTCCTAGTGCCAACACAACTTAAACTTACACTTGTATTTTAATGTACCTAAGGAGGATAATATGGGGTACCTAGGGAGGTACCCAATGGGGATAATGAATGTAATGTGGCCATAATCATTGAAGAGGCATGGTCGGTGGTTGGTGGATAATAAATAGGCCTAGTAGGTAGTTTAAAAGAATAATATAATAATAAGGGGTAGTTGGCATAGACCCCAAGGAATACTCGTGGAAATTATATACACACATGAGTATCATTGTATGGGATATGTTGAGTATTGTATTATAGAAAACATGGTTTTTTGAGTGATTCCTTCCATAAGGAGTAATTAATAGTGTTACCCTTCCTTGAGGCCCTTTCTCTGCATTCCTGTGTCTATTACTATGTGGATGTTTTTCATTATTCTCAAGCATAAGGGTTTCTATCCTTTATCCATCAAGATTCCCCACATGTACCAAATAATCTACAATTCTACATCATCCAAATACAAAACATTTTATTAATTGTTAAATAAAAATACAATAGATATATTCCAATCATGAATGTTGATCTTTTATGACTCACAAACTTGGCCTTAACCTTACATTGTAAGACTGTAAACCCCATAAATTTATAGCTTACAACCCTAAATGCCTTTGTGTCTTTACACACACATGATATATATTGTCTCTATATTCTTCACTTAATGATATGTTAACCTCATACATATTCTCTTTGAATGTTAATCTTGTATGACTCACAAACTTGGCCTTAGCCTTATATTGTAAGACCCTAAACCCCATAAATTTATAGCTTACAACCCTAAATGCCTCTGTGTCTTTACACACACATGATATATATATTGTCTCTATATCCTTCACTTAATGATATTTTAACCTCATATATATTCTCTATGTATCCTTCACTTAATGATACATTGACATCCACACTTATTATTTTACTAGTTACATAATTGCTTCTTTTTCGTACTCCTACACAAGCAGTGATCAGTACTTCTTAATGATATGTTAACCTCATATACATTATCTCTATATCCTTCACTTAATGATACATTGACATCAACATCCACTTATTATTTTACCATTTACATACTTGCTTCTTTTTCCTACTCCTACACAAGCAGTGGTCAATACTTCTTAGGATTTCCAGTCGTGATAGTGTCTAAATTTTATCTATATTAATGTTTGTGTTGATATTTGGTTCATTATATATTGTACATTAAAAACATTATGACAGTCATTTTTCATTCTAATTTCTTGGATTTTCTCCTACTATTTATGCCACTAATTTTAATTTGGTATTTATTAATTTTAAAATGGTATGTGTTACTAATACATCATCTCATTGTGTGACCAAGTGGTTCATAATTCCACTTGGTTAAGTTTTCTCCTTTAGAATCTTTAAACTTATTGACTCACGTAATTATTATTCCCAAACTTGCAATGATGATTGTTCTACATCAACACCTTTTTGGTCGACACTTTTTGACAACCAACTAGACCTTTGAGTTTAATGATTCAAAATTTCCAACTTTCCACCATATTGCTTCTAATTTGTTTTTAATAATTTTCAATGTTTCACCTTAATCAAAAGTCATTTTTCTTTTTTCTTTTCTTCATAATAATGGTTAAGGATGTGTGTTAAGTCAAACTGTACAATTTGAATTTAATTTTCGATGTTTTATCTTAATAAAAAATCATTTTTCTTTTCTTTTCATAATAATGGTTAAAGAAGTGTGTTAAAAAAATTGCAGTCAAACTGTATAATTTGAGTTTACAAAATGGGAGGTAGGCTTGAGAGCCTCACCCCTAATTCTTCAATTATATATTTTCCATTCAAAATATATTTAAACATTTTTTTCAAAAGCACATGTTTGTAGAACCATAGGTATATTGTAGAATATATTGTCCTAATATAAGTACAAAATGGAAATATATCTAAATATGAGAATTAGTTAA
The DNA here is from genome assembly GCA_900067695.1 of Picea abies. Taxonomy (NCBI): domain Eukaryota; kingdom Viridiplantae; phylum Streptophyta; class Pinopsida; order Pinales; family Pinaceae; genus Picea; species Picea abies. The sequence continues at coordinate 2,464 of CBVK0102118386.1, forward strand.
AAGTCCCATTTTTTAGCTTGTCACTTCTATGCATAATTTGTGCATTATAATCCTAGTAAGAAGCAAATAAACTTTGTGTACTTATGGATTTATTTTTTTCTACTTATTTTTCTCGATACTCTTAGTTGGATTTTCTTCTTTTGAGTGGGGGTGAATTGAAGAGTGATAGTGCCTTCTTCCTCAATGTTCCAACATATGAGATGTTGAGAGCGATGGGTGTTATTACATATTTGAGTGATTCTATTGTTTTAAGGTGAACTGCAAGAGGATTTTGTGGTCCTGCCCAAACTTTGACTTCTTCCTTAATGTTCCAGCATATTAGATGTTGATAGTGGTGGGTGTTATTACATATTTGAGTGGTTCTGTTGTTTTAAGGTGAACTATAAGAGGCTTTTGTGGTCCTCCCCCCCCAACCACTTTGATTTGTACTTTGAGTCTGTGTTCTACTTTACTTTACTTATCTAAAGGGCTTGGGGATTTTCTTCTTGTTCTAAAATAACCTCTTGTTCTCCTTGGTTATCTTCTAGAGGGGTTTTGATTCCTTCCTAGGGATCTTCCCATGTTAATGTATGTCTCTCTTCCTCCTCCTTTTCCTACTTTTTAATTTACTAGAGGCTCATAGTGACTCTTGTTTTCTCTAGATGCCCTCCCCCCCCACCACCATTCACCTTTGTTTTTTGAGGTGCCTTGTTAAGTTGTTTTATGTGCTTATTGTTTACTGGCCTAAATGGGTTCTTACAACACTTTTCTTCACTTACAACATTCTTCAATAATTCTTTTTTTATTATTATTTAATGGTTTTGTGAATTTGTCCTATCTCCAAAAATCAAAAAATTGTTGCATTTAGTTACGCATTTTTGTTTGGTAGTTGTAGCATAGGTTGTTTATTACAAAAGAAAGAGTTTTTTTTTCAAAGTTCCTTCTCTGTTTTTTCCTTGAAGGTTTAGTAGTTTGCATTTACATTGTAAAACGAAAAGCGCATTCTAGGAAACTTTTTGTATTTTAGGATCTTGGAATACTACTTCGAAAAGTTTGCATTTACAAATATTCCAAAGCACCCTCCTATTTCATCACTTTTTGAGTTGTTTTATGCATGATTTGAGGGTCGACCCACTCTTTTGGACATCATACTAGCCATTGGGGGTTTTATGATCCATTTTTTGACTTGGAGGGTCACTTCCACACTTCATGGAGGTTCCTTGACATTATATATGGACATTGTCATGCCTTGGAGACATATTTCAAGGACTTATGAGCATTATTTGAGGGGTCGTCCACCTTCTGAGACCTTTCTTACTCCTTCCATGGGGTCGTTCCACATTATGAGGCTAAACGTTGGACCTTTGCTTACTTTGGATGCCTATGCACCATGATTTGAGGCCACGACTACACTCTCCTTGGAACTTTGAGATAATTAAGCAAATCAGCCCCTCTTTTTGTTGAAATAATGTAACTACAAAGAGTATTCTTATTATTATTGTTATATGGATCCGCAGTGTATTTTATGGCAGCCATATCCTACTAAGTCTTGATTACCCAAGCATAGGTATGCCTGCCTTGGGTTTTGAAATATGTCATGATATTTGTTGGATGTTTGTGTGCATCTTCCGTCAGGTTCTCCGAGTCCATACCCTTGCTTGAACATCTACAAAGTATTTCAGTTATCAGTTGGCATCTTCTAACTTCATACCTTGGGGGGCATTTTGTTACACATCGAAATTACTCAGCTGGATAAGTGTCGCATGTCCCTCTCAATCACCGTAAGTGTCGCATCTTCCCTACAACTTTCGCAAGTGTCGCAAGTTGGTCACTAGTGTCGCAAATGATGCTCAGACATATTGTTATGTCGACGACACTAAGGAGGCACTTATAACATCTCACATGACTGATTTGAAGGAGGAGAACTGAATTACTGAAGTCAAATAACTCTTGACACCTGAAAGGAACCCTGAAACAAAGGTTTTGAGGGGGAGTGCTCCCCTACTTCAGCCCCAAAAGCATTGGTGCTCTCCTATAAGGCTTCAGGGAGAATTATAATGCTCCCCAGCCCCCTCTGAAGGAGCGTTGCTCATCTTGAGAGCATTGGCGCTTCCCTTAAGCTTTCCAGGGAGCGCTACAGCACTCTGATGCCCCTTCTAAGGGATCACTGCCTAATCTAAGGCAGTAGTTGGCCCGTTGAGGAGAATAAGGGGAGGATATTTCGAGATTAGAAGGCAGTTGTGCTCAAATTCTTGGTTTCATCAAGAGATCCCTGATCTAAGGAGAAGGTTCCCAACTTGTTCTAAAGATAACTCAAGAGGTTAAGCTCCTGTTAACCTATATAAACAGGCTCTATGATGGTGGAAAGGGGGAATAACTGAAGTTATGAAACTTATGATCTTGGAGGAAACTTGCAGTCAGCCAAAGAAGAGTGATCAGTGAAGTTGTTTTTATCTAGGTTGTGGAGCTTTCAGGCAAGGGTTAGACGAAGAGGACTCGACGAAGCTGTCGCATTCGCATCTACGATTGTAAGTATTGTTGTCGTTATTCTCATCAATATGACACGCTTGGCTTGTTTCTTTCTAGTTTGTGTCTAATGTTACATGAACTTATCATTAATTGATAGATCTATTTTCAAGCTAATATCAATAGAGTAGGAAGCGATCGTATCTTGTTTTGTCTGCAGAACTCAGTGAGAAGCAGAGGATTGGAGCGCAACTCGGAGTGTGTAGGGAAAAACGTCGATAAAAAGGTAATTCCGTCATCCTTCCTTCTCATGTGTTAGTTTAGATAGATTTGAAAGAAAGTCAGTGTCCATGTTAAGGATTTTATGTCTAGAGTCAAGGTCAAGCTCTAGAGGTGATCTACTTATCTGCAGGGAGATTTTCCTACCACACCTTTTACATCGAATTATTGTTCTTTTATACAAAACATATATCTAACCAAAATTGGTTAGCTATTTTTTAGCCTCAAAATTACAACTATAGATCTGACTTTACAAAGATAGCATTGAATACATTCGACTTTGGAATTTGTCCATAATATTTCCTATCTTTACTACTATTGCTTTGATGACTCCTTCTTGTATCAACTGAATTAGAATCTTCCAATCATCATTCAAAGGATATTGATATGCCACCATTATCCTATATGCAATGCTCAACTCAGTGTATTTTTCATATGTTGGAGCAGACAAAAATAGTTGTTTAATCTGTTATAGAAAATAGAAATCATCTATTAAAATGTCCACTATTGTTTGCCATTTTATAACCCCAGTCATTTCATCAAACTTCTCATCACTTTCTATGACCTTGAATAAATTATGTCTTTTATTTTCAAACGTCAAAATTCCCCCTTTTTTCCTCCAGAAAGTAGGAAAACCCATTTGCACTAGTTTATCGAACTTATTAGAAAAAATTTCAAGATGTATTTTGACCATAATGCACTTATTATGGGATTATTGAATTAGAATTCGCTTGGTAAAGACTTTCTCTATTTCTGTTACCATTGAAGTTATATCTTTCACTCATATTTTCCTTAATTCTTCCTTTGACGTAGAATTAAGAAATTTGATAATTTTGGTTGCAATTTGTGGTCTATTTCCTAATTCTTGAAATGCTTGTTGTATAACATTAAATGCTTCAATAACCAATGAATCCTCTTCTCCAATTAGCTTGAAGTAGTCCCACATTTTAGTTACCTCTTTTATTTTTTGGTCCCATATCAAATGCCTTGCACCAAATAAGTATGGCTTGCCAACAAGTTTACCCTATAATTGTTCCACATCTACTTGTAATTTAGCCTTTAGCTTTTGATAGTGTTCAATGATTTTTTATTTCTCGTTTAGCTGCTCCCTGAAAAAATTTGATCTCATCATTTTGTATAGACACTGATTTCTTGATTTTTTCAATATCAACTCCTTCTATAATAAGCTTTGATAATGCTCTGGCTAATTCCTCGGATGGATATGTTGGTTCTGTAGACAATGAAGAAGAAATTACTTTCTTTAAAGATTCAATTTGTTTTTCATATACCTCCATCGGATATTTCATTTGTACTATTTTCGTCAACAAATGATCTTTCTCCTATTGCATTACTTGCAATTATGGTGTTTGGACATGATCAATTCTAGGTATTTTTAGGTTTTTCTTCAATGCTTGTATTTCAGTGTCCTTTGTCTTCATGAGGGCTTGTACATATGCAACATCTTGTGGATTTTCTCCTAAATCAATCACCCACTGCTCAATCTCTTCCACTCTCATTTGCTTAGTCATGTTTGCTAAAAGAAAATCTTCAACTGATTCTTAATCTTCTCATTCATAGTCTGCAACTTCTTCATTCCAAGAGAAGCTATCATAATATCTATGTTTAGCATTTCTCTAGTTTGCCTATGCAAATCCATTTTATCAACATGATTGATTGCATTTAAATCAAGTGAGATATTAGTGAATTATTTTGATCTTTGGACTCTAATACAACTATATTTAGCTAGATCTTTTCATAATACATAATAGATAATGATCTAGTCTGAGATGAACCTTGTTCATAGATTTTGGGAAAATTATCTTGCTTGATTTTCACACCTTTCTTCTTAATTTCCATGAAATAGTGAATATTATCGGTTTGATTTGACTGGTCTGTCTCCATTGTTTCTTTTCCATTTTGACTTCTTGATATCTATTCATTTGTTGATGATAAAAATTCTATGACAATTTCAGTCTTTGTTGTTTATGACTCTAACCCATCTTGTAATATTTGGCTTTTTCTTTCTTCATGTTCCTATATCTTCTACTTATTTGTTGATTTTTCTTCTTCTGTCTCTGGAATTATTAGTTGATCTAGCACCTTTTCTCTTATATGTCTTCTAAATTGTTGTGAAGTTTATGTCATGGGTGATTGTGATGGCTTATTTGAAATTTTTTCTTGGACCTGTAGAATTCTTTGTATATCTTCCCAACTATCATGATTGGCTAACAGCTCCAATTGTGGCTTTGATTGATGTTGATAAGGAATTGAGCCAAACTCTATTCTTCTAGTTGAAATGATAGAATGTGGATCATAGATCCACATTTCACCTTGCTAGAATCCCATTTCCTGAAGAAGTTTCTCTACATCCCGCAAACTTATCATGTTGTTTACAATAAAAGGCCCCACTTCCTTTTTCAACTTAAAGCTTACCTTGTGCTTTTTTGACACAAAATGAATGTAATTAGAATTCATTATTTTCCTTATAAATTCTAAAGCAAAGATTCTAGGTGTTAGGAATCTAGGCAAAACAAAAGGTTGTACTTATGCACCATAAACCATGATCTTTGTGTGATCTTTAGATAAATGCCAATCTCCCACCATTTTATCAAGATTCAGTTGCAATAATATTTTACACTCTGGAAAAATCCTAGGAGGAGCTTGATCATGAATAATTTCATAAGCCAAAGACATCAAAATATTGATAAACTCTGAAAACCCTGCATTCTGAGCTTTCTTCCTAACTAAAGGAATCCAATGGATAATTGAACAAGGGTTACCAATCTCATCTTCAATATTCATTTCAAAGTTTGGAATCTAATAGATTGGGAGTATAGGAAAAGTGTTGGATCATGTTGTCATTGATGCCAATGGTTTGATTGATTGATGTCAAGTGATTGATTGATACCAAACGATTGATTTATTGATGTCAAATATAATATGTATTGTCCTTTATGAGAATGGATAGATGTCAAGTGAAATCATAGTCATATGATTTCATGCATAGATGAAGATAGATTGATATGGTTCAATGAGTTTTCATTGATATGATACATAGATGAAGATGAATCAATGAGTTGTTATTGATACGATGCATTGTTGGGTTAATGTAAATATGAATCATTATGGTTGATAAAATGCACAATGGATGAACTCCAAAGTGGTCCCCTTATGGTGAAATCTCTCACAGGAAGATGCTTTACAATTGAGTTATCCTTGAAGTATGGTTGGAGAACCCATGCTTGATTGTGGAATAATGAGATGAAGATCAGTGAATTTGTAAGTGAAACTATCCTAGATGGATAGTGCATATCATGCCATTTCGGGTGGTATGTGGAATGTCACATAACTCCTCTTGGTTTGAGAGTCGCGGCCTTACGAAGATGGAGCACCCTCATATGTAGGATTGAAGCCCCAAAAGTTCAAGAATTCAAAGGGTTTGCAAAGAAGAAATTATTATTTAAATGATAAAGTGAAGTGACAACGTCAAGGAGGATTATTTAAATAATAAATTGAAGTGACAAAATCAAAGAAGATTATTCAAATGATAAAGTGAGGTGACAAAATCAAGGAGGAATATTTAAATGATAAATTAATGGAGAACTTTCTAATTATGGAAAGTGGTTAACCCTAAAATGAGGAAAATAGGTTAAGTGACCTAGAAATGGGTTAAGTGACCTAGAATATGAAGAGTATAAATAAGAGGCTAGGGTCTCTTGTGAAAGTGTATCTCTTGTGTATCTCTTAAGCATGTATTGAAGATATATTCTGAGAGAGAGAGAGAGTATGTAGGATCTCATGGACGCATCAAAGTTCCGACAAGTCTGAGATCTTGAAGGCAAAAGTTTCGAAAGTTCAGGAACCCTAGTTTTTGACTTATACGCGGGTTGTCAATGTATAATGGTGCGTACGTACGCGGGCTGGCAGTGTATTAGGGTGCGTACATGTTGGAAAAACCATGGAAACTTGAAGATATGAAGATGCAAAGGTTCTATATTATGAGATCAAGCTCTTAGAAAGGTCTACAGTGCTCAGATACATCAGATCTATCCATTGGTTCCAAAGGTATGGCCACATAGTTGTCTTCATGGATACTCTTGTTTGTTGTGTGGTGAATGATTAAGGCATTCATGGTATGGTTGTTGTGATGTGGTTTGTGTTGGTTGATGGAGTGAGAAGAACTCTTATGATTTAGTATTGATATGATGGCTATGGTATACTGGTTGTTTACACATGTTTAAGTAGTTTTCATATTGTATGGTTGAGAAGCATGAAAAGGCTATTGGAGAGCTTGGATGTGTTGTGACTGGTTATGGGTCAGATTGGACAGTGAGAGACAAAAGAGAATGTGATTGTAGGTTGCAAAGGATCTAAATGTGTGATGAAATGAAAAACCCTAATTCCTCAGAGGTGATACGCAGGCTATAGTACAGACTGACTGCGTACACACACGGGTTGTAGTGAGCCAGGGCACGTACATACACAGACTGCACTACTGACAGGTCACGTACCTGTGACAGATTGATATATTTGGAGGATTGTTGCCTCAACTTAGTTGGTACTGAGGATGTAAGTTGAGTCTTGCATATAGAGTTGGTGCTCTTGTAGAGTTGTACTCTATTCAGTTGTTGTTAATAAACCCCAAGGATTGAAGTCCGTAATAAAAATAAAATTGTATATACATCTTGTGTTCTTTGTGTTCCTTGTGGTGATGATTTGTTAATGATATATTGTTGATATATGTTCTCACTTAACTGATTATAAATGACAGCAATAAGTAATGAGTAAATGATGATTTCTAAATAATAAGTTTTGTGAAGGGGAAGTTTTGGGAAAAAGATCCCCACACTCATCCACCCCCCTCCTCTAAGTGTGGTTGGTGTGTCTAACAATTGGTATCAGAGTGGGCCTTCACTATAAGCCTTAACAAGCTTGGATGACATCTATGGACACACAAATGGATGATGAAGTTCCAATCCTTGATGAATTAAAATATTCCACTTGGAGAATAGAGATGAGAGTACATTTGAAGGAAATGGGAGTAGGTATTTGGAAGGCATCCACTGGTGGATCAGTTTCCTTGAAGAACAAGTCAAAGTTTCCAACTCAAAGGGAAGGAAAGAAGAATGATGCATTAGCTCTCAAGACCATTCTTAGTGGACTGTCAAGTCCTATCAAAGAGAGCATGGGACAATGCACTTCCGCCAAGGATCTATGGCTAAAGCTAGAGGAGACATATCAAAGCAAGAAGGAAGATATAGAAAACCACTCCATCAAGATCATTAAAGGTAAAGAATCTCTGTTATAGCAAGATTTGCCTCACCATTGCTATATTGCATAGAGGGCCTTTTTCCATTTCCCTATGCAAGCTTATCATCCCTTTTTTATGAATCCAGAGCTAAAAATTAACTTTTTTCCACATATACGCTCCCTATCTGTTATGCAAGATGTTTATATGCAGGTTGCTCCACTATAGCCTGTGTACATCGAGATTTGTGCCAGAAAATACAAAAATAGTGTCGGGTTTCCATGTCACGACAAGAGATCTCTGATCCTTGACCTTCCATATACTGGAAATGTTTCGACTTGGCCCTTCGGTTGCATTTCGAAGGCTATAAGAGCACAATTTCGTGCTATGGAAAAGGAGGAGAAATCATTCAACTTTGAGAGAAAAGTTACTCTGGAGAAATTACTTCATATTGAGTCTGCATCCCTTTGTCCCTAGAGTCTGAACACAGTGTTCAGCCCTCAAGATTTTTCCTTATTGTTGAGAGAACCTCATTGTCTCTCTCATTCGAGCTTGCCTTTGGTGGAGGAGTGAAGTCGTGGAGACCCAGTTGGAAGGAACTTGGTTTCTTGGTTTCGAACCGTGCCAACATGGAAGTCTGTAATGTTGTCACTTCTGTTGATCAATTATTAATAGAAATACTCCTTTCTCATCCTATTGGTATCGTGCAAATATTTGATTATTATCCATGGGCATGTTTGTAATGGTTATTAATGTATTTTGTTATCTGATGTGCTAACCCCTTTATATTATCACTATATACTTTCTCTACTTGTTTGTTAAGAACTTCTTGCAGGTATAAAGCTTTGGGACGAAGTGATCAACAGTGGAACATCATCGAACGTTGGATCGAGGTAGGCCTCTATCTTGTATTGCACATTAGTTTATATAACATGTGATGGAATTGAGTTGATTTCTATAGTCACATCTGTCTGTTGTGGTTTACCCTTGTCCATAGAGATTTTTTCCCTCATAACAGAAATGGTGACTCCACTGGGGAAAGATCTTCCTTCTAAGGGTTGAATTATTTTTCTTCTTGCATTGCTCTTTTTCCTTTGTGTTTCTTGTCACATCATTGCTTGACAGATTTTGTTCACTCTGAGTCTGAGTTTCTAGCCTTTTTCTCTTTTCTAGCCTTATTTTAAAGCATGTACGCTTCTTTTTTCCTAACAATAGCGTACACACGCACTCTGCCTCTCAGCAAGATGCGTATATTCGCACTATTCTCTTGAACAGTCACGTATGCCACTTTTCCTAGCTTGTTTGCTTGGTTTAGTGACTGTTGGGTGAGATTTGATGTGTACTAAGCCTTCTTATATCTCTATAGTGTCTGTTGAGTTTTTATGGGTTAACAGGAAGCCTGTTGGAAGTTGAATTTATGGGCGTCATATTTCTCATTGTTTTTTCATTTTTTATTTGACCTTGAACTCTGGTATGTTTACTTGGTTGCTTGACTTTATGCTTGAATTGTTTCTCTTATACCTAGTAGAATTCTTTATATCAAGCTACTTCCCAGTACATGCATTTTCTCTTTAATATATTGAAAATACAAAAATATAGGCATTTTGCATTGGTTAACATTTTTGTCTTTGAACCATTATCATTAGTTTAGTACATGTAGCAAAAGATTGCATTTTAATTTTGAATTGCAGAGTTGAAATTGAAAATTGTGTTGCTTTTATTAGCATATAATTCATTGAAAAGTTAAAGATAGACTTTTCATTATATTTATATTTATGTTCTTGCAGAGTCATAACATCATGAGTTTCGCTTCCATACCCTTTTGAGTAATCACGGCCAAAAAAATTTACGCTTTAAAACTAAAATTGATTAGACACGGTTCTATTTTTAGGGTGCACAAACTAGTCTAGGATTTAGTGCCTTGGAATAGGATTTTGTGAGTAAACTTCTCCCAAGGTAATTAAATCAACATATGTGTCTGAGACAGGGAGTTGAGAAGTCCATTGTATAATTGGTAATATCAGGAGGCTCCGCTCACACTGGAGTTAATCACAAGGTCGCTCGAAGTTAGTTGAAGGGATAACCCCTGGATACTCGCCTAGCGTCAAAGATATTTCTGTGGATTTATTCATATTTGGGGATCTTGCTAGTACCCATACCTCTGTGAGAGGTGGTGCTTTCAAGGTTTCGAGCTTCGATACCCTGCCCATGCGCTGATTTGGACTTACGACTACTCGCATGTGCATCGATTATACAGTGGTTTATTAGTTACTTGACTTAGGTATCTCATAGATTACTCGCAGGGGTTATTTTGTTTGTATCCTAAGTCAGATAGAGGTCGGAAAACACACAGCCTATAATATATCAGATATAAAAAGTATGCAGAACAGAAATAAAATGCTACAAATGGAAAAATAACAGTAATATAACCAG
>CBVK0102118388.1:0-10048 GCA_900067695.1 Picea abies
ATAAATGTTGTGTCTCTTGTGAATGTGTATTTCTCAGTGATTTTGTTCTTATGTTGCTCTTATCTATTGAATTGCAAAGAACTATAATAATGGCATAAACATTAACACTTTTATGGAATGACTCCCCTTCTCATGAGAGGGTTTTATGTATATGTGGCATCTTTTACTTGTTTTTTACTTTGTCTCATTGTTTGTGTGGATGATAAGTATTTTTTTGTAATTCTCCTCGGCTAATTTTATGGAGAAAGAAGTGATAAAAAAATGAGAAGGATGTAGAAACCTTTTCTATAAATAAAGTCTCTCCTCTCATTCCAAATTGTTCTGAATTGTTGCATATCATTCTTGATTACCTTTTGACGTTTTGGTGTCAATTCTTGGAGTTCTCTCTTTCTTGGTTATCTTCTTTGTGCATCAAAAATAAGTGTGAATGTTTCAAGGCTTCTACTAGCTAACAAGATGAATCCATTTGAGGAATTCATTAACTACTTGAAAGGAGGACATCTAGGGTTTTTTCTCTTCCATATTCCTTTACTTGATTTGGTAAGTGTTTTATGTCTTGTCTTGTCTTTCCTTTGGTTCCTTGACAAGGGTTTTAAGTGTTTTATTCAAGCCAAAGTTGATCTTGTTGGTGAAGGTCTTTTTCTTATGGAATCCCATCTTGTAAAGACTTCGCTCTTCATACCTTGTCTTGATTAGATAAGGGATTGTTTTACCCTAGGGTTCCAATCTCTTACCCTAATCTTTAAGATAGAAATGACCAATTGTTAGAGGGACATACTTCTTGACCCTATAAGCCCTAATTGGATTAAAAAATGTAGTTGTCCTATATCCAACAACCAACCAAAAAACCTTAAAAGCCAAAAAACAAATTGTTGTTTAGAAAGAAATCTAACAATGAAAATCAAAATAAAATATTTATTTAGGTTTATTTCATTGTCTAGTGTAAAGTTAATAGTTTATTCTATTTTCTAAAAAAGTTTATCCTAGGGTTTATGCTTATTTTTTTATCTCTAACCCTAAAGAGGCAAAACGACCCTATAGAAAGGAGTTTCAAAGTGTTTTCTAACGTTTTGTGGATTGATTTATGGCATTTCTCAAATCTAGAAATTAAATTGCAGCAATAAAAATCAGATTTGGTGAAACCCTAAGGCTAGAATTCAGTGTTTCAAGGTGTCTTCTTACTCGTACCTAGCCTCTATCTCATTTCTAGATTGTTTACACAAACTTATCTTACATATCTAGAGGTGAATTTGATGTCTAATGTGTTAATAATTGTTTATCATTTACTTAGAGGTTTATTTGGTGAATTCCAAGTGCTAACTTGTGAAACTCTAGGGGGATTCACCATCTATTTAAGTTCTGGTTTAATTAATGTTTACATATATTTACAACTTGTTTATAACACTATATTGCATAGAATGTAGTGTTATTGAAACTCTAGAGGGATTCACCATCTATTTAAGTTCTTGTTTAATTAATGTTTACATATATTTACAACTTGTTTATAACACTATATTGCATAGAATGTAGTGTTATTGCATAGAATATCTCTTGCCCAAGTGAAAACATCAAAGACATATTTATCTCTTGTGTTTAATCTCTCCCTTGGATGGTGTTTTCATGATCTAAATATGAAATTTGTGTGTTTTCATTCATAAAACAGATTTAGAAGGTGAAGGACAGCCCTAAACTTGTCCTCTATTAGCATATAATCAAGTGGTAAACACAAGCACACATTGCACCTTTGATCTATGCCAAGTGTCTTCATTTTGTGCCCTAAAGTAGCTTAAAGTGGTTCTAACCTCTTGGAAGTTTCATGTGTTCAGTGATAGACTTAAATGCAAATCTAAAATTGCTAGTATTGTTTATTTCACACATCAGATTTGGCACACATCCACTAGCTCCTAACATTTTTTTTCATGTGGATATAATTGTGGTTTATGCTATTGTTTCTAGTTGTGTATCTTTAAAGCAATGTAATCAATGATTGGAATCCTTGTGCATGGTCTTGTTACATATATTGTGGATTCATTAAATGGAATCCTTGTGCATGGTCTTGTTACATATATTGTGGATTCATTAAAGTAAATCATATGTTTACATGGTTTCAATTCACTTGAAGAGGTTTACTTTCATTAATTGGAATAGCCCCCTTGGCTTCTAAGAGTTGACCTAAAGTGTAGGGGAAAGTGCACTGAGGTGACAGTGGTGCACTTCCCATCTTGTTGCCCCAGTTAGCACCTATGTTGAGACTTTTCACAAGGGTGCTAGTTCAAGTGGTAACAGGTTCAAAGGCATAGAGTGGCACAAAAAGATGCACCTGCACATCATGCCCCAACATTCGCCCCCTTTGGAGAGTAGGAGGGGGACGACCTAGGGGACAGTAGAGGACTTTAACCACATAAAACACTAGTGTACTTATCTTTAATCTATGTTTGAGTGTTTGTATTAAAGGTGTTCAAGCTGTGTGGATATACCCTGTTTTGTGAACACTCTACATGCTAATACATCCTTCGCTCGCCCAAGGTAGTCTTCCATTTGAAACACTTACCAATTATCACTTAAACAGCTCCATGGTGTGTGTGAATGTGGAATGGTTCAACCATCCAACAACCCTGAACCTAGTCAAAGAGTTCCCATGCATTTCCTTTTAAAGAAATGGCAGCTGGGTAAATTACATTTTAGATCAAACTTATTAGCTACAAAGTTTAATCTAATCATAAAACATATACTTCAAAGATATCTACTACCAACCACACGTAGTAGACTGCAATCAATGTAATTTTCCCATACCACAATCTGCTACAGACATTCATGCACAAGCCGCATATAAACACATGTATTATAGGAAAATCTGAATAAGCCACACAAAAGATCTCATCAAGTAGGGCATACTTTTCAGAACTATGTTCTAGTCTCCACGTGCACTATCTGTTACTTCATTTTTATGTTCTATCTCAGTTTTATAGTTATGTGTTCACTTTTCAAGTAAAAACCCCATAGAGATCATTTTGAAACAGACAGCATTAAAAATGGCATATGCAAATGTTACAGGATATAAAATGAGGAAGTCTGGATAAAGTCCTCTAGATATTTATGCCGCAGAGTATCCGTGAACAAGGCTCTAATTAATACCTTTATTTGACTTTTGTCTTTGGAACAGATACATTACAATGTGCTGAAGTGACGCATATTGACAGAATTACAATTATAAATATCCTCTACCTATTTTAGCCACCAACAAAGGCTTGTCTAACTTAAAACTCATCAACTGTGATTCCTTCCCGAAGCACCTCATATGCATCTCGTGGTCTTGATTTTTTCACACCTGCAGTGAAATGCACCTTACTTGATCGGGGACCATCTACTGAAATTGTGGTAACTTTGACCCATAAGACAACTTTAGTTTTCATCCCTTCAATGCCTGTTAGCTTCCCCCTCAGTAGAAAGCCCGACACTCGAGTTGAATATCTAACGATGGAAGAATCCTTGAAGCCCACCTCACAGATGGAGGGTATATAGACGGTGAGTTTGGACCTCACTTCATCGAAATCATAATTGGTAGCATTTTTAGGAAATAGTCCTGGGGGGAGATCATAATCCCGTAGTAAATCTGGTAATGGTTTGTGCATTTTGCCTGCAAAACAAATAAACCAACTGATTTTATCCCCAGGGAATATAAACATGCAAATACTAAAGAATAATTTTAAAATTAATATATGATATTTTGCGACGTGTAATGCAAAGAATGCTACATTGGATATCAAGTAGCATTATTGTGATTGATAAAACAGAAGCATGTGAGAGCAAATTAGAGAATCCACTTGTCTTCTAATAATGCCACATTGTAGATTTAGTGGCAATGAAGTCTGAATCTATTAATTTTTACGGTTGTCAGTTGGCAGATTTGAGTAGATCATTGACCCACTCGAGCGACATACAACGTCTCTGAACTTGCAGCAATACTAAGTGGGTGGCGATTCAACTAAAGATCTGGAATCATGAAATGTGCTCTGTCAACAGGAAACCCAAATTTCCTCCACATAAAATCCTTCAGAAATCCTCAGCATTGGTCCTAAAAACCAGGTTTAAAGGTTTTAAGACTAATGTTGTGAAGTCCCGAAGGATTTTAGGAGTCTAGGACCATAAGACATTTTCAGATGGTTCATTTTCAATAAACAGCATAAGCTACCAATCTGGAAATAATTAGTATATACTATAATCAATTCGGATGACAATTAAATTTGCTCTTCATGGGAATTGGCCAATGTCGAAAGGTGGCGTTTGGTCCAATGGCATACCTATCCTCTGTTTTGATTCTTATTTCTTTTATAATCACAACAGGCCCAAGCCCATTTTTACTGAGAAATTAAACTCCAGATGGTTGACCACAGATAATAAAGAATGATGTTAAGGAGGACTAATACCATTCCGCCACTCCCTGTGCTTTAAAGTCAGGGTGCTTGGGTGGCGGGTTTTATTCCAATGACTGGCTATCAAACATAGACTGCCCATATCTGGTCTGACTGATGGCATGCGCATCCTCTGCATCAAGGAAAAAAAATATTAGACACATTTTTTAGGATTGCGAGTTCGCCAGACAACTTTGGTCTTATATAGGGCAGTGGTTTCATGATATTTTCTGTAGGCCCTTACATTGGAGGGCAGCTACCTGTGGTGATCCTTAGCTCTGTAAGCAACAGGCATTATGGCTTTGGAATGTCCTTCAACTCACTTCTCTATCATCTTTGAAGAAAATGGAATGTGAAGCTATTTTTGAGAGTTCTAAATAGGATTTCAATAGAATGGATTTGAATAGATTTATGGATGACTTAGCAACTCAAATTTGTGCTCAGCACCTTTTACTTGGAAAGTACGTTGCGTTCTCTGATATGCTAGCCCAATCAGCCTCCTTTGCTTGGTAGAGAAGGGGAAGTTCAGTTCTATGAGGGTCTGCTCTCTGTATTCTGTATCTTTGGTGTAATATAATAGTTGGTTTCTTTGCAAAAGAAAAAAATATCGATCCTAAAAGAGTCTTTCAGCATAGTGACCGAAACAAAAGGTCAAGACTCCACAGGTGTAAATTCTGGCATCTGCCTGATAACAAAACATCTCTTTATTGAGACTTGATTGGCTGATCATAGCAAGAATTTGTACCTCAGTTTTAGAAGTAAGCAATAAAGCATAAATTTCATTTTACATTTTCATTTCTTTCATTAGAGAGAGGCATATGGGCTTCTAGTAATATCCAGATAATCAATTTTCTCGGGCTACAATTATTGTCACAGAATTTGGTGGTTTGGCTTGCTGACATTTCACATTTGTAATGCTGGTCAAAATTTGGGTGTTACTAAAAGAGAAAACTCGGTAAGTTTCTTGTCTTGCATGCCAATGCTCCATGGCTGCTATAGAAAGAGTATACTATGCAAGTAAAGAATAAATATTAATAATTTTGTAACCCTGACCAGCCTATATTTATTGGATCTGGGATAGAGAATTAGGCCATGCATGCATGTTAAACACATAAAGCCTGCCCCATAATCACACCAGTTCATAGGAGTGAGTTTATGGTCTCTTTCTAATAAGACATTAGATAATGAATGATCTGTTTACAAGTCTCTTCAGCTGACAAATGAGTTGAATGGATTTTGTAACAAATTGATTAGAATGGAGACAAAATAATTGCTTTCATTTACATGCTACTATAAAATAATCTGGATCCATCAACAGGAGCTTGCCTGGTTAGTAAGAGTGGGGCATAGTTATTGCTCCCATCAAGGTTCATTCCCCCAAGTGACATTCTCACCTCTTGTGGGCCATCTCACCCACACAAACAATTGGACTAATGTGGTTGGGGCCTAGTGCAAGTCCTGGGTGAATTTGGCAGAATAGATACACCCAACTCACAGCCGCCTAGCCAAATGATATTCCATCTGATATGAGACACACTTACTTACATGTTAAAAATTTCCACATTGGGGAATATGTCACTTGTATCATTGACAGGAAGAACCTACCCAAATATTTATGAAAAGGGAAAAGCTAGAACCAGTGGAATACATCGTACAGGAATTTCAAGAGATATAGGAGCTAAGTTAATGAGGGAAATAGGACTGCCCTCATCCACTATTTGTCTAGACTCTATCATACAAGAAATCATTTTCAGATTATGGAAAAGAACTCCGAAAAAGTGTCTATTATAACAATTTTTGGAGGCAAAGGGTGAAATGTAATAGTAACTCTGTTTATAAGCACACTCTTTATAGTATATACAAGAACCCTTCATTTGAGCTACACAGTATTTTCTTCAGTGTTTAGGTGCTTGTTGAGCTACGAAGACATTTTCTTTAGCTATGCCTAGCATAAGGCTCCTAAAAAAACTTCTTCCATGACCAATTTCCTTGAAGAGAGTGCAGCACAACTTACTCTGCTTCTGACCTTGAAATTTAAATAAGTACCTTCCTATGAAATACATATGTTGCTTGGTTTTAGGCACTGGTTGTTCAATGCCTTCAAAGAAAAACTTTTGCTAATCACCTATCTTTCTTGTGCTTCATTATCCACACAGCCACTTTCGGTGCATGATGATAGAACTTATCAAAGGACTTGCAAGAAACACTATATATCTCTCTTGAATATGTTAAAAAGCAGACCCTTTTTTTTAAATAAATAGGTCGTAACTTCTTGTATCTCTGGATTGATGGATTATACCATAATGTATTAGTATATCCAAGCAATATATGTTCCTTATATTCTACTTGTTATCACATGATGTACAAATTCCTTTCCTCATTAAAGATAAAATCAACCATAAAGGATTGAATGTTGACAGCATGATAGTTGCTTTTTCCAAATGCAAACATGTTATGTCGTCTCTAGTCTTTCAAAATAAAATTTTAAAAAGCTGGAAAAGTGCAGGTCTAGCTGATGAATCCAGGTGGCAGGTATACGGCTTCCTGAATCTCAATATCAAAACCGTCAGCAGGTTCCATGTCCAGTTTGAATTGGATTTAACATTGCAATTTGACAAGTTGGTTGAAGCAAGTGATTGTTTGAATATATATTTACATTGAGTTTAGACTGCCTCAATGACTGAAACTTCAGAAAAATAGCATAGATTGCTGCTTCAACTTCTTCAGAATTTCTTAAATATCAGCTATTTTGGACCAAAGCAGAATTTCAATTTTTGCCCCCCAATATAATGGACTTTCCTTTTTATCCTGGTCACTTACTAAGAGCAACCACCTTACAAAGTATGTTGGAAAGCTTGGCAAGCCTAATGAAAAGTGTGCATCCTGTAAAATAAATCTTGCAATTGCAGAAAAAGTATTGTGAAAATAAGCACACAAACAATAAGAGTAAAATTCAGAATGTGTAACAGTAATGAAAGAAACAGATCTACTAGATGAGATCGTCTCGTAGACTCATCCTGATCCAGTGCATCTAATTCAACAGACCCCACAGTTCCTGTTAGCAGTCAGTTTTTTCTGACCAGTGAAGATTCCAACTTCTCATTCACCTTGTTAACACGTTACCTTTCAATTTTGGAATTATGAATAATTTTGCATTTGTAGACTTGAATTTCCTTCACGTGTTAAGACTCATCTTATGCTTTAAGTAAGTTTTTCGAAGATTGATTTATTTCTTTACAATAACCAACTCCTAAGATATTTGGGCTTTCATCCAGATTCCTTTTAATCCAGTTTGAAAGGTTTTATAAAGTTCTGAATTTCTTCCACTTGAGAGTCAATAGCTCAATCCATTGTCCTGTCCATTCTTAATTTCTCAGTGTCTTAATCATTCTTAATTTCTAAGTGTCTTAATGGAGCACATTTTCCAGCAATAATGATCATTGATAAATGTTACCATATCAAGTAATGTTATTGAGATTTGTAAAGGTGCAACAATGATTACCGTGATATGAAGATCGAACAGACAAGAATATGAACTTAGCACTCATGGAGAACAAAAAACATTCTTACTTCTACCCAAAATCTATTTAGTAAAACAAAGATCCAAACGATTGACATTCAAATAATTATAATGTTCATGGAAGATAACCTAATGAATAATGCTGCTTGACTTTGTTGCCCTCTGTTATGAGCAATTATAAATGCCTAAGAGAAGATTTGTGGCATACAACCAAACTGATTGGTGTGGAGAATCCTTTTAAAAGCTACAAAATTATCTCCCCTTTATTGTTATAACTTTATGAAATTCTCTATTTGGAAGGATTTTTGGTTGCAAATAAAATGCAATTATATTAATGTGCACAAATGACCAAAATAGATCAATGTAACTAGGCAGAACAATATTTGGCAACTGCAATAAGGAGTGCCTAGAGCATTTCATAAGCAGTTCTAAAATCTCAGGTGATGGAAAGAAAGAAAAGTAGACAATAAAATAGAATAAACAGAGAGAACGAAAAGGGGAACACTAGAAAGTGAAATACACGAATAATCCGGGAGAAGAAAGCATCCTAGTGACAATTTTGCACCCTAACAAGTCCTCCAAAAAGAATCCAATACTATGGAGGTTGAGGAAGAGAAACATCTGAATTACAAGAATAGCCATCATCATCCACCACCACATATATGGCAAGGCTGATCCTAATAATCTCCTCCAGATAGTGGCCAAAGTTGAGAGGCCCTGGTTGTACTACCCCGAGGGCAGAAGTTGGGCCCCCTTGTTGTAGCTCCCATGACATCCAAGGCCGATGAATCCCTCAAGGAGTGAAGAAAGCTGACGATGGGCATCTCTTTACAATCTCTATAGAACAAGGAAAGGTGGCAGTTCCTCTATGTTGAGTGTCGAGAGCAGTAAGACAAGATGGCCTTGTGATCTCTCGTGTAGGGGAGCATCATCTAACTACTCTATTAATATCCATACTAGTGACACCACTATCGATGGGCGTTTAACACCTTCAATGGCCAAGGGGCTAACAGGAGGTAATCAACCGAGTAGATCTTGAAGGTCCCTGCAGGGCACATTGTCTAAAAGTAATTTCCTTCTGAATGTATAGGGTTGGGCATCTCTGGTTTGGGTTCTATAGGAAAGTAGAAAAAGACCCACTAGAGTCTCTATATAAGCAATGAAATCTCCCCTGGATCTCGTAGTATATGGCACAACTAAAAATGAAGTATTCATCCATCTCTGCCTCCTAAAGGGAGCAAAGCTAACAAACCCTGTCCTCCTGTGGAATTTGGTGATCCATCTCGCCATGTACATAGTGGGAGCGCACTCTTAGCTAGACAAGGGGAACTCTAAGTCCATGGGACAAGTGTCGTCATATGTAGTCGAGATGAACAATGATACTGTCAACAATTTGCAAGAAATGCTTAGCATAAAAGACCAACAAGGACTAAGAGGTTAAGAGGGAGAAACCCAAGTGATTTGAATGTACGATCGATATATTTCCTCTCAAACTGATATATGAATCTCCTCCTTGGAGGGGAGAAGCTTGGAGGGTGAATCCAAGATGTATCTATAAGGAGGGAGTCAATGAGTGGAGAAACCAACGCACTGATGAAACAAGGTGGGCTTGAAGTACCAACATCACCTTCAATTAGAATGACCCAAGGAGGCAATCTCTTAGACGGAATGAAGAGCCAAATATGGATATCTCTCTAAAGGAGGCAATCTCTTAGACGGAATGAAGAGCCAAATATGGATATCTCTCTAGACCCAAGGTCGAGTCTGGAAGGCCCTATAGTCAATGAAGGTAAGAAATAAATATGAAGGCACACTCTAGCTAAAGAGGATGGGCCAAAACTCAAGTTGGACAATATTATGGGGGACCATTTGTTTGCAATGAATGATACATTGGAGAATGATAGTATGGACTCTCAAGGTTATAAGATATATTGATTACCTTTCGCTTACATGTTCAAAAATATCAGGGAGAATGAGGCTCATTGTGATGGCTCACTAGAGTTTTTTGCAGTCGTCGCACACCCCTTTGACAAGATCGCCCAGTCTTCTGAAGCTTTACCTGGCTCTGAACTTATATGGCTTCGCCCAGTGAGGGGGTGCGAACCCCCTCATTTAG
>CBVK0102118392.1:0-10970 GCA_900067695.1 Picea abies
TGTAGCTCGGGATCCTTCTTATCAAACCTCTCCATTAACTTCTGAGTGAAATCCAAATAGGAGGTGA
Organism: Picea abies; assembly: GCA_900067695.1. NCBI lineage: Eukaryota > Viridiplantae > Streptophyta > Pinopsida > Pinales > Pinaceae > Picea > Picea abies. The sequence goes on from CBVK0102118392.1 coordinate 68, forward strand.
TATTAGCATGTCCGAGAGTGACCAATCCATGGTACAACCACTCGTGGGCTTCTCCATCAAGATGCAAGGTAGAGAATTTGATCGCTTCAACCCCTATCATAAGATTGAGTTGGAAGAATGTGTCTAGCTTATGTACCCATGCTCTGGCTGTGCTCTTGCTAGACCCATCAAAGGACGGAATGGATAGCTTTCCCAGCTTCCATGCTAGATCCTTGTTTTGTTGCCCCCTGTTGTGATCCCTTGGTTTATTCCTGTATTTGATTGTGCAGAAGTCCTGTAAAAACATGGTTGCCTGAAACTCATCACCTAGAGCTTGATACTCTCAAATAATCTTGAAAAGTTTCACTTGGAACTTGCTGACCTTGATTCTCCGTTTGTTGGTTTCCCAAGAACTGAGGCATAAGGGGTCTAGGGATTGTCCTCCTATTGGTCCTAGCCCCCACTTGAATAGGAATCCTCATGTGGTTAGGTGCGGGAATCTCAGGATGGCTGCCCTCACCATTGTTCCCATTGTTCACATTGGAACCCCCTGCACCATTGTTACTCCCATGCTTCTGATTTGTCTGGTTACTAGAAATTAACTGTGTCAACAGCTGTGCTAGCTGCTACTGCCCAGCAGCTAAGCCTTCTAGGATTTGTATAGCTCTGTCCTCATTATTATCCCCCATGACTTCTACTTGTTCCACCTCTAGTTGGTTCTCCCTTATTTCTCCTTCTTCGTTAAATATGTCTTCTGCCCCTCGCTGTCTTCTACTCCTGTAGGTGATATACCTATCGCTCCCTCGCTTCATGAACAGCAAACCCCTCCAAGCTGGGAGGATACACTGCTTTGATACCACTGTAGTGTTCCAACTAATTTTTTTTTGCTTTTTCTTTGTTTTCCCACAGAGATATTTATACAAACAGTTTGCCCATGTGTAATTTCTTTATAGAGAGAAAAAAGCAATAACACAGCAGCTACACTATGATACTAGAACAGTAAGATGTCTCCACAAATCTGATTTTTTTTCTTTTTATTTAATTCAAAAAAAACATTGGCATAGCATATCAGATGCCAAACTGATAGAAACTTAATAAATCTGACCTCATACAAAGCACTATTACAGATCTGGAATAATGAGAAGAATTTCTGCTGTAGAGTGCTATTTGACTGTTCTAGATGGTTATTGAGCTGAATCGACCCCTCTCCACTGTTTATAATGCTGACTTTTGCCTCCACCAAATCTGCACCTGTTTAACAAGAGGTTGCACCCCTCTTTGCAACAGGAAACTCGTTCCCACTACAGACTTAGTCTGCTTCCCAAATGAACCCGTCCTGTAGAAGAAATCGACTCTTGTTGGAGAATATGGTCTTCAGAACCAGGAGAAACAATCTGCTGATACCTTAGCTCAGATCTGTGGTCCAACTCGCCTCCTGTAGGTGAAGAACTTGGTTCCCTGTCCACCATAAAGTGCTCATCTCATACAATATTCCCACTACAGACTTAGTCTGCTTCCCAAATGAACCCGTCCTGTAGAAGAAATCGACTCTTGTTGGAGAATATGGTCTTCAGAACCAGGAGAAACAATCTGCTGATACCTTAGCTCAGATCTGTGGTCCAACTCGCCTCCTGTAGGTGAAGAACTTGGTTCCCTGTCCACCATAAAGTGCTCATCTCATACAATATGGGGTTATCATGCAGGCCCACGAATTTGTGAAGGAAAACTCGACCCTTTAACTCACAGCTCCACCCACTAGCGGTAAACTCGTCCCAATTGAAGTATAACACTCAGATGAGAGATATTTCAGCTTCTATAAGCAGTTCAATTCCTACAAGCTTCAACTCAGCCACCACATTCAACAAACTCAGTCACAAATGAAGTAGGAACTCCGCTACTCATGAAATTTCAGTTATCAATGAAGCACAAGGAAGAAATCTAAATGACATCTTATCTAGAATAACTAACTAGGGTGGATTGTCTCACTACCAAAGCCAATCTCTGAAAATCCTCTTAGGGTTTCCGTCCCAAGAGTTCCAAAACCACAAAGAGTTCTCTCAAGGAGAAATTAGAAAAAAACTAATGCCAGAATGAGAGAGGGTGCCCTATTTTTCCCTTTTTGTTCATCAGTTGACTTTTTTACAACCTTTTTACCTTCTAATCAATTGAAGTTACTTTTCATATTCTCCTCAATAGTCACTTAGGCATTTTTTTTCCCTTTTACTCGATGTCACCTTTATAATTAATTAATTCTCACTCCAGTGACATTAATAAAATAACTAATTCCCTTTTAATTCCCTGACTATGGCCCACGGGAATTACTTAGGCCATTTCGTCAATTCGTCGAGATGACTCATTTGGAAAGGAACATTACAATATTATGATTTGAATATGATTTGAGTCTTGAGTGGATTTGGATTCACTAAATTATCTCTTATGTGAATAATATGCATAGTGAAGGGGGGCTGTTTCTTATCGCAAAACCCTCTGGGCCCTGTTTCTCCTTCCGTTGTCATTTCCTGTTTCATTTCCCGTTTCTTGTTTCTGGTAACATATATGTAAATTCCCCACCTAATTAGAGATAGTGCCCATGAATACAACACAAGCCGGATAATATAAGATGCTCATGGTGGAATTACATGCCATGGACAAAACAGTATCAGCGAATGCTCCAGAACAGCAGATAAGAATGGGAGATGTTAATGTCATCTACTTTTTATAATTTTGATATTATTCTGATTTTCATATGGTGAAGCTCATTGCTTAACCATAACTCGATGGTCGCTGTAGCTTGATAGGTCTGCAGGGCCTGCTTAGAAATTTATGATCATTGCAGTCCATCCACTTACAATTTCACTCATAACAGTCCTGGTGATTCAGGGCATTCTCCAACATCAGGCATGAATTGAAGTTGGGAAATGAACTTAGCGATATGCCCATGTTGGGTAGGGATGAACACTTTCAATTTGAAAGAATTTCAATCAACAGACAAATGGATAAAAATAAAACCCTCCCTGCATTTACAAATGCACAAAAGATCTTCCTACTTTGCTTATTCATATAACCAAACCAACCCAATGCAGCACAAGCCAGATAATATAGATGCTCATGGTGGAACTACATGCCATGGACGAAACAGTATCAGTGAATGCAGAAAAGAATAGGAGATGTTAATGTCATCTGATTTTTATTATTTTGATTTTGATATGGCGAAGCTCCGGGCAGGAGATGTCCTCGCTACGACTAATGTCATCTACTTATTATTATTTTGAATTTGATATGGTGAAGCTCCGAGCTCAACCATAACTCCATGGTCACTATAGCTTGGAAGGTCTGCAGGGGCCGCTTAGAAATTTGTGATCATTGCAGTCCATCCACTTACAATTTCACTCATAACATTCCTGGTGATTCAGGGCATTCTCCAATATCGGGTATGCATTGAAGTTGGGAAATGAACTTACTGATATGCCCATGTTGGGTAGGGATGAACAGTTTCAATTTGAAAGAATTTCAATCAACAGACATGAATAAAAAATAAAAATAAAAAAAACCCTCCCTGCATTTACAAATGCACAAAAGATCTTCATACCTTGATTATTCATATAACCCTAGTGAATTCTGCATTAATCCTTATGAGCCATTCATGCTATTAAAACTCCACAAGACTACGGAAATAAAATCCCAAAACGATGCCAACCCTGAACCTTTCACTTGTTAAAGAACCATTTCTCCAATTGAGCAAAACGAACATAAAAATTAAAAAAACAACAGCGTGTACCTTTCGCAGGGAGAATCCCGGCGATTTATTCACCTGCTGTTGTGAGGCCGCGTAATCGGCATCGTCTGCCAAGTCGTGCATCTCCATTTTGGGTTCAGAACTTTTCTCCATCACCAATTCTTCAGAAAAATTAAACCATCCACCATAATTTAGATAAATTTAACGGATTCAAACCAACCCGATTATCTAATTTCGATCACCGATCTGGATACAGATATCTTCAGATCCGATTCTAGAAATGTTTAAAGGAACGGTGAAATCTGATTCTACTGCGGCTGTCGAATAATGGAATTGAAGAAATTTAATGATAAAATTCCAAGCAAGAAAAAGGTATGAGATCCCGAGGACTAATTGATTGGTCTGGTTAGTTTTACATGGACAATCCTTTTGCCAAGGAGTCTAGTAGATTATAATACAAAATGCTTACCAGTGGATAAATCATATGGCCTTTGATGACGATGGTCTTTCTTCTGTGCAATCGAATCAAGAACCGATTTTACATAGAGAGATATATATCCTTATTTTTATTATTTATTTATTGTTTGTAGTCCCGCCGACGGGAAAAGGGATAGAGTAGTCTGAGGACCATGCTGCCCTTGCTTCGTCACAAAGGTTTCTACTTTTCGGTTTTCATTTTCCAACATTTATCTTCATGAGTTAAACAAGAACCGATTTTACATAGAGAGATATATATCCTTATTTTTATTATTTATTTATTGTTTGTAGTCCCGCCGACGGGAAAAGGGATAGAGTAGTCTGAGGACCATGCTGCCCTTGCTTCGTCACAAAGGTTTCTACTTTTCGGTTTTCATTTTCCAACATTTATCTTCATGAGTTAAAAAAGATTTGTGAATGAGACTGTCTTTGGATTGTAATTCTTAAACGGAGTCTATCGCGTTGATTATAACAGGTCTTGAAATCTTTAAAGTTTAGTGATTTGATTTGGGTAGTTTATACTTTATGCTAAAAGTGTTTTTCTTAATTATAACTAATTATAACCTAAGAGTATATCCAACAAGTTAGTCCCAAGATCAAGCAATTATAACCTAAGAGTATATTCAACAAGTTAGTCCCAAGATCAAGCAATTATAACTTAAGAGTATATCCAACAAGTTAGTCCCGAGATCCAGCCTCGAGATTAAGCTTATGCTGAGCCTACTAACTAGCTAAGTAAGGAATGACAGATTGAGAGTTCTTCCTTGATTTTATGGGTGGTGGTGCATGGTTGTTCTTGGTTGGTGGAGCGATTTGTCTAGTTAATTCTGATATTTCCGATATCCAATAGTCTGCAAGCCGGATATACCAATAACTTACGACTTAGCAAGAACCGAGACATCCACAATGGGAGTGCCTATTTTCTAGCCTTATCGCAATGGGCCATAGTCTAATCGAGGATTTGAACCTAGGAGGGGAGAGCACAAGCACAACCTCCCAACCAACTCGTCAAACCCCCTCAACCTTTTAAACACTAGGACTTCCTGAGAGTTCATCCATCCCAGTACTAAGAGCAGTATCATTGGTCAAAGTGGTCGAGTATCACAAGTAGGATGCTTGTATAGGAAAAACAATTTTTAAGGAGAGAATCATTAAATACAGATGGTTTTCTTCGATTAAGTTGCTATGGTAAGGGTGTGCTCCTTCATTAAATCACTCAAATCTTGTACATGGGCCTAATTATTTATTCATGCATAGAGGAGAATTGAATTGGTGAATGACACAACTACTTAGACCTATTAGTCACATCACTTTCATTATTTTTGTTATTTATGTGACTCTCTTATGTGTTAAAATCCTTACGCATCATATGCTTTGAGATCAAATTATGCTTGTTGCATACACAATTACCTATAATTAGACAAAGTTATAGTCTCTAATAGAATTTCCACCTAATACTTTTACATATTTTTTCAAGTCATCTTCAAAGTAAGAGCCACAAGAGATCAAGTGGGTTTGTGAAAGCAGGGCATTGTTATAGCCTTCACTAAGGTTCAATTCCTCAAAAAAGTGGCCAACGCACATTTGTAAGAGGATCGTTGATAAGTCATTGCATCATCATGGTCATTGAGTCGGGTTGGGTGGTCACACACCTTAGAAGTGTAAAACGGTGTCCCACCTCTTCATAGGTGGTGGATCTGTCAAAGATCTATTTGTATCATTCTTTGAAATATTTCCAAAAAGAGGTGTTTCCATTGTAGGATGGAAGATAAGCATTGAATAGAGACTGCATTTGGCATAAGCTTGATGTCCACTTCATCGGTGGAGATGGCACCTTCTGCTACTATAGGTTCTTGGAAAATGGTTGCTCCTTCTTTCTTCCCCTTACCCTTCACTCCCTAAACTTTTCTTTTGATTGTGCAGTTCCTAAGATGAGGTTCTAGATGAAGCCTCCAACACTTGGCTTCCCAATGTCCACTCAACTTGTAGCATTGGCAAAAATTCTCATTACTACATGGGTTGTTTGGCATTCTCTTTTTGTTCATGTTCCTCTAAACGCGTGTCTGTCTTGGGGAAGTATCCATACCATCCATCCCACTAAAAGGCAGCATTTATTGCTACTACATGGGTTGCTTGGCATTCTATTTCTATTCGTGTTCCTCTTAACTTGTGGTTGTCTTAGAAAAGTGTCCATGTCATCCTTCCCACTAAAGGAACATGCACCGAAGTACCAACAATCATCAACCCTATGACATTTCTTCTTGTGACAAAAACAAATAGATGCTTTAATATACCTCTTTGTTTTGTGCTTGTATTTGTCAACATGTTTGGTTGGTCCCCGAAGCATTGGTGTAGTTTTGGATGGCGGAAACATGCCTTGGCTTCCTCTTTTGAGCTTCTACAATCAAGATGGAGTAATGTCTTGTTGTCCACTCCTTTTTATGTTGCCTTTTCTTTAATTGAAATGGCTTCTTCTTTGTCCCTCTTGTCTTGACAAAGGTTATCTTGGTGGTCTTACCTTTAGCCAAAATTGTGCTTGCTTCACGTTGTCCATTAAAACCCAAGCCTTCATGCTTGACTCTATGTTCAGCTACAATAGGGTGTACAATCCTTTGGCTTCTCTTGCCTAGCCCTTGGCCATTGAAACCCATTTGCCTCATGTGCTTGGAACCAATGCCTTTGGTATGCTTTTCAAAATATCCAAAGGGTTCTTGAGAAAGGTCTATGGAAGGTAAGCTTACAGTGTTTGTCTCAGCCATGGTGCTAGTTTCTATGGTAGCAATGGAAAATGTTTGTACTTGGTCTCTTTGACAACTACTTGCAACTCGACCAATGTCTCAAGCTTTTCTTCCAACTTTGTTATCCTCTCCTTTAAGTGTCAGTTCTCATGTTGGATCTACACATTGAAGCCTCTTAACTCTTCCAACCTCTCTCTTTTGCATGCCTTATCCAGTGATAACAACCACTTCAAGGTCATAGATTCAATCACTATGATACCAATATGATATGTAAACAAGGGACTTATATCCCACACATCTCACTAACATGTATTATTTGTGGAAATTAAATTAAATTGTCTCTGCAATTCATATTTATGTTGAGATAAGGCTTCTCTTCGAACTACCCTCCAACAAACATGAATGAGATTTATTTCAATTTCCTACTAGGCCAGCCTCTACAAAAATCCAAATGGTTAATCCTAATACTTAAACAAAACCTACAATTCAAACAATCATTGTCAATGCAGAATTCGTGCTTGATTCTATGTTCAACTACAATGGGATGTACAATCCCTTAGCTTCTCTCACCTAGCCCTTGGCCATTGTAGCCCATTTGTCTCATGAGATTGGAACTAATGCCTTTGGTATGCATTTCAAAATCACCAAAGGGTTCTTGAGAAAGGTCTATGGAAGGTACGCTTACCATGCTTGTCTCGGTCATGGCTCTAGCTTGTGTGGTAGCAATGGAAAGTGATTGTACTTGGTATCTGGAACAACTACTTGGAACTTAGCCAATGTCTCAAGCTTATTTTATAGCTCTACTAACCTCTCCTTCAAGTGCTAGTTCTCCTTTTGGATATACACATTGAAGTCTCTTAACTCTTCCAACCTCTCTCTTTTCCATGCCTTACCCATACTAGGTCTACTCTTCTCCCCAAAGTGATAACAATTGCTTCAAGGTCATGGATTCAACTGCTCTAATACCAATATGATCCATAAACAAGGGACTTATATCTCAATGATATCACACCAACACATACCCTCCGTGAAAATTAAATTAAATTGTCTCTGCAATTCATATTTATGTTGAAATCATGCTTCTCTTTGAGGTACTCTCCTCTCTAGTAGACATGGATGAGCTTTATTTCAATTGCCTACAATTTCAATCTATAAAAGAATCCAATATAAAATCTAAATTGTTGATCCAATATTGAAACAAACTTTGCAATTCAAATAATCATCGTAAATGCAGAGTTCCAATATTCATTGTCAATGCAGAGTTCCAATATTGAAACAAACTTTGCAATTCAAACAATCATTGTCAACGCAGAATTCATTAAACACAAATGAATGACAGGCCCTCTTTTGGATTTGGTTTTCGAGCTTGGGATACTCGCTGGCATTGCCAAGACCACTACTCGACAGAGGATACAAGTGACATCTACAATAATGAGACAAACTCTATTATCGCAACATTTATAAACAAAATCTCTCTCTAAACATTCACGGAATTAAGGACAGATCCACATTAGAAATCAAGGCTCTAATCCAGATTGCCAAATTAACAAATGAACTCTATGTTTTGATTTTAATTTCCAATTGGGTGAATGGAACTATGTCTATACCAAGTTAGAAAACACATTGTTGCTTACTATTCGAATCAGTGTTCTAAATTTGCCAATCAATTGAAAGTCAAACAGAGGCACAACGATCCAAATTTTGTTGTGCTAATAATAAGCGAGGCGTTCTATGGCTTGAATGTGTAATCATAGACTTCAAACCAATGGTAATTCTGCCCATTCATAACAAGCAATTGATTAGATGCATGCACTCCATTCAACAATTTGCCCATTCCAATGACATATATACATATACTTTTAGATTAGTTTAATTCACCATGGACATGGGTTATATGCACGCTACTAAGTTATTTTCCTAGAGCAATGAAAGGATCACAACAACATATGGTTGTAGCTAAGGGTTCAAATAACCCAACCATTATAGCACTTTATAACCTCGTACTTTGAACTGAGCATGAGATAGAAATGATTAGGGCAATTTGAAATCATCTGACTTATGAGATTCAACATTATGTCATGTTAACAAACAAGAGGAGGTAGAAATGATTAGGGTAATTTGAAATCATTTGATTATTGAGATTCAACATTATGTCATATTAATAAACAAGAGGATGTTAGAGAATCATTAAATATATTAAAGGATTCAACAAGACCAACAAATTCACAAGCCAACAATGGATTCAATTTTAATGCTATGTGTGTGGGAGAATATATGACTACATTTATTGAATCAATGGTTCTAACAATTCATTAACATAATCAAAATAACAAGAAACAAACATTCACAATGTAGAGTATTCCATCACATTAAGATACAGAATTTATTTTGGAAATTCAAACGGAAAAAAATTAATATTTAATGGGGTTCTTATTAAACTCCAGAAATAGTTACAAAGGGTTTTAATGGGGTTCTTATTAAACTCCAGAAATAGTTACAAAGGGTATGTCATATATGGAATATGGATATTGTTACTCATGGTAAAAATTGCATATTGGTTTGGTTTAAGGACAACCTTCCGTCTTTGAGTAGTTTTCTTCTCCGTCATCCCTCATGCTTTTGCAACTACCCTTCTTCTTCATTTCCTCTCGAGCTCTCTTCCTCTCCTCTTCATTGGCTTTTGATTCCAACAACATTATTTTTTTAATAGGGCTACTTGGAAGGCCAACCATCAAGATGAGTTATTTCATCTTCTCATGGCTACGATTTTATATATTTATATTTATAATTTTGGTTCGATTTTTATTGTGTGAGTTAAATCAAGTTTTCAAGCCTTAATTTTATTGTTGTAGTTCACTACAAATATTCCACAATTTAATCTTAAATTCTACCAATTGTCTCTATTCTTCCTAGTTGTCTCTATCCTTCTTCTTTGGGATAGTCTCTGTATAATTCCTAATCTTTCTGTGGAGATATTTCGCTAGTTTAATGAGATCCATTAACATTCCTTTGGTAGTTTCCTTATGATTATTCGAATTAGATTTTACAGACCGCACTTGTTTTCATTTGACGTAAATCAACAATATTATAGCCATTTGTAGTGTTTTTTATTAGTGGTCTTCAAAATGCTTTCACTTGTTCGATTTATTTTATAAGAGCTTAAAAATATTTTATCAATATTTTTTAATTAATAAAAATTACATTATTTTATTGATAATACTTTATTATTATTAAAAATATTGAATGATTAAATAATATTAAATTAGGTGAGCTTTAAAATATTTTGTTAACAATTAATATTATTAAAAATCAATCAGCTTATTATCTACAAATGACTCATGCATTCTCTCACCTAAATATTTTATTGTTAGAATAGAATAAAATGTGGTGGGAACTAATGGAGGAGAATTTATGCTTTGAGTAGAATTAGAAGGGGATTTTTATAGAAGAATTATCCAATAGAATCGAGAGAACTAGCCTAATAGTCAAGACAAGTGACAATGAACTAATACAAAGTCAAAATAATAACTAGCATACTCTCTAAGAGACGAATGAGAATGTCGAAGTAAATTAAGAAACATTTTGAAATTAACGTTGTTAATAAAAATCATAAAAATATTGGAATTAAATTATTTTATTTCAAAATTTGTCATGAAACATTTACTCTATCTTGAACATTTGTGAGTTAAATTATTTTATTTCAAAATTTACCATAAAAACATTTGCTATACACTATATTTATAGATCTCACATAACTTTTATGAACAAATTTAATAAATTGTAATTTAATTGTATTTTAAATTTAATTAGATAAGACAAATTTACTTAATTATCCAATGTCCATTTACTTAGGTTTGCAAAAACAAATTTGTCTAATTTTATTTATTTAAGGACATTGAAGGCTACCAAGTTGAAATTTTTAAAATCAGAGGGCCAATCCTTATTCCTCACATACACAAGCTCTTCAATTTAG
>CBVK0102118461.1:0-10936 GCA_900067695.1 Picea abies
TACAACTAATGGCCTAAAGCTGACATAAATAAAATAACATTACTAATCTAATATGCCCCAATTAAGTGGTAATGAGCCAATATTATGTCTTAACAAAAATAGACTATTCTGTAGTGCCATAGCGCTACATAATGTCTGTGCTACTACTGTTGAAGGGGTTAATTCATTTTGAAAACCCAAAACTCTAAACAATAAGTATTATAAGCATGTATAGGTGGCATATTTAGTGTTTCATCAATTGTTTATGTTTGCAAAAAGGGACACAAACTTTCCAATGCCTTGGCCCTTATCTTTCTTCTTCTATAGGATAGATACTTTTGCTAGGGACTATTCTTCAACAACCTCTTTAATAGTTGATGATCTTGTGAAAGGTTTTCTGACCTTGATGTTGGCTGCTGAAGGAGACGAGGAGAAGTGTAGCTTCTTTGTTCTTCCTATAAAGATTTTTTGAGCTTCCTTTAGTAGAGGCAGGCCTCTTCTAGTTGAAAATTCTTGTGCTAACAACATCAACATGAGGATTATTTTCAGAGTCATGATCCTAATCAATGTGTAATGAAACAAATTCATCAACAGTATCAAGGAATTTTTTAATCTCAATATCATCTTCAAACACCTTCCAATGCTTGACGTTGTCAGGTATATAGGGTTTGTATTTGACTTATACATCATACTTGAGTTTAGGTGGCAAGGGGAATCTGAAATTGCTTGTTGATATGGCCAAAGAATCAACCATGGTATTCTCTTCTCTTGGAATAAATGAAATGTTGAAAGCTAACAAAAAATTGTCCACTAGGTCTCACACTTCAATTCTATAAGATCTAAGTCTAGGGTGCATCCCCAAATACTGATAGCTCTTCAATACCCATGTCTTTTTCAGCCCTCAATCCCAAGACAAGAGATTCATACTCTGCCGCATTATTTGTTGTTTCAAATTCTAGTTTGTATGACAAAGATATAGTCTCTTGAGCAGGTGAAACAAAGACCACTCCAACACCAACACCTTCCCTATAAGAGGCTCCATTAAAGACCATATTCCAAACATAGGTGGTTGGAGGAGAATCTTCACAAAAGGTAACAAACTATTTTCTGATTTCAAGAGGAGGTTTATAAGAATCAATGAGCTACAAGATGTCGGATCCCAAATCAGTATCAAGAGAAAAAATAAGATGATTTGTGGGGTTTTCTTCATCACTAATAATGTCGGCCAAATGAGCTTCCCTGTAAGATCTTCTATTCTTGCCCCCAAACACATGAATGGTAGCATATGAGAGGTCCATCTACAAGGTTCCCCCAAGTCTTTTTATCAAAGATCGAGACAAGAGCATGCCAAAATTGGGGGGGACATCAACCACCACAATATCCATGACTACACTTTTCATGGGCAGCTGAAATAAAGTCACAACCAGATCCTTAATGATCTGAAGACACTTCACTTTCCTAGAATCAAAAGAATATAAGTCATGGTAGATCTCTTTGATTTCTAATCTAAGTCCATCCATAACATTTTTGGGCACGAGGTTGTGGGATGCCCCTGAGTCCATCAAACAATTATGAAACACCTTATCATGTATGTTCAATGATGTACAAAAGGGAGGGGATGAATCATATCTATCTTCTATCAAAGGTCCTAAAATGACTGTTGGCTTTTCATCTTGTAGATTTATTGAATCAGTGGCATTTGAAGAAGATTCGGGCTATAAAATTTTGGAGAGATATTTTTTAAATTCTTCATTTTTTATCAATTCCAAAAAAGGCACAGGGATCTTGATTTTTTGGATCTCATTCTCAAAGCTGAAGGAAGGTAAATATTCCAGGATCTCTTTGGCTTTAGGGGTAGGATTTCTGATCAAAACTTGGGGTTTTTGAGTGTCTCTTTCTTTGCTACCAACTGTCACAGCCTTGGTAGAATTTTCTTTTTGGGTTGGCTGATCAAAAGAATCAGTCTTTTACTCATTCTTTTTGGATCTCATATTATATCTATTAGGAATTTCTTTTGCTTTCTCTCCCTTACTTAATTCATTTATTTGAATATCCATCAAGGATTGCTCATATGCAGATTGAGTCAAGTTGGGGGATGGTGATTTTTCACCTAAGAAATGAATCTGAGGATCAACTTCTTCCTCCTCTCCTTCTTCATCAACAACAAGGTTGTTCTCTAAAGGAGTTTGTACCTTTTGATCATCCCTATCTCTATTTCTAGGATCTCTTAGAATGATTTGAGGAGCATTGTTGGGTCTCCGGAGATTGCCTCTATTATCAACATTTTGATTAATTCTATAGGTCTGTTTTCCTTCCATATTTAACTTATTTATCTCAATAGAAATGGATTTTACTAATTTGGTAAGTTCATCTACTTGAGGATGGACAATAGGGGAATCAGAGGCTGAAGCTTCAACTCTGTTTTTTCTCCTATCCCTATCAGATTTCCCCATGATTTTATCAGATTCCACTATGTTGGATTCTACCTCTAAGGCTACATATTGCATGTGAGATAAGGAGGATGCTCTTCTGTCTCTTAGTAGAAGGAAAAAATTGGGGTCAAAAGCACTGGCATAAGTGATTTTTGCAGAGGTTTCTGTAGGCTTTATCTTAGCAGGGATCTTATTATACATTTTTGTTGAATCTTTTAGAGAAGTCAGAGACAGAATCTCTCTGTTTCCTCTTTAGGGATCCAAATTTTTTGATGTAATATAAAAAGTCCTTTTTATCCCCCCAAAACCTCAAAAAGGCATTGTCTAATGCCTCAATCCCAGTAATGGATTCAAGGGCCAAACCCCTAAACCACTTCCTATCCTCACAAAAAAGGGTTTGGACAAAGACTCTCATCCACACATCCTCATTTTCAATATTTTGATTGTTTGCATAACTGTAGAAGGCAGCAGGGTGTTCTTCAATAGTTATATCTTCTTCTCCTATGAATTTGGGCATGTATTTTAAATAATCTCCAACTAGGAGAGCATTCATGGGCTAAGGTAAGACAAGAGGGACATATCTTACAGCCACTATGGAATCCATCCTATTTCCAGGAGGGTTAGCACCTCCCATTGGAGTTTGGAATCTAGGTGAACAAAGAGGAGAAGGAAACTTTACAATGTGCAGCTTAGGAGAAAGAGGGATGTATAAAGGGGGAATTTCAGTTTTCGCAGCAGAAGGTCAAGTCTTGGAAAAAGATGGTATATTTTGTAAAGGGGATGAGGTTTCCTCTTCTTTAGATACATAAATTTTGACAGGATGAGGAGTAGAAAGGCCTAAAGTAGGAAAATATTCGAGACTCTCAAGACTAAACCACTTTACAATGTCAGGGGAAGCAAGGATTTCAAATTTTTCTTCTTTCAAATCAGGTTCAAAAGAGGAGTATTCAATAGGGAAATTTTCAAAGTAAATTTTGTCAGATACTTGAGAAGAAGGTAGAGGAATATTACTTGATAAAACAACTAGAGTATTAAGAGTGGAATCAAGCAACTGACCAAAATCACTTGTAGTAGCAACAAAAAAAAAATCTTGAGAAGATTTTCCCTTCTTGATTATATTCTCTAGGTTAGCCTCAGGTGGAACCAAAGGTAGTTGGGGATTTGATATCATCTGTCTACCTTTAGGAGCCAGATATGAAACAATGGAGTCACCAGGTGCAATATGAAATCTTCAATATACTGAGTTCCAATGCACCTTCAGACCTAGTAAGATTTGTCGTTCAATCCCAGGGAAATGTCTTCAAATCGTTCTCTGACAATGGTGCCAAGAATGTTAGCACTAGGAATCACCTTCAGATTGCATAGAAGGTAAGACTAGTACCCATCAGGTTATGTGTAAATGTAAATGAGTTTTAAATAGGTCAAACAGACAAGACTCAAGATAATAATTTTCTAACTCAGAAATCTGGGCTAGCTTGCACAAACAATTGAGGTCTTTACTAACATTAGTTAGTAAGTGGGACTAAAGGTGAATAGAGGGAAGAATTTGGTGAGAAAAATGTAGAGGTTTTCTATAGACATCAGGTCTGTAAGCAACCTAAGGAATAAAAACTCAAACACAAGATCTTCTTGAATTCGAAGTTTAAGGACACTAAAGAGACATCATAATAATATTATAATCAAACATCCATCATAATATCACTACAATAATTCATGTGAATCTTTCAAGAATGAATACTTCAGAATCAGAGGAAAATAAGTTGGAGTAAGAAAGATGACTTCTATTAATCAAGTTGTCTCAAATCAAGTACATAACCAGTTCACAGCAGCTTCATCAAGATATTACAGCATAAGGGAGCCTAGCTCAACCATTCAAACCTACTACATCATTTAGACTATCTATTTATAAAGAAAGGGGAGGAAGCAACTGGAGGTGCAAACTAGCCTTCCTCCCATGAAAATATCCAAGTAGTTATTCCATGTAATAGCTTAAACTAACAACTATGCTATAAAAAGGGAAAATGTTGGCCACTATTCCAACCAACTTTGAACTGACTTGATCTTCTTTGATATGCATCTCCCTACATGCCAAGTGTCTTTTAGATTCTTGGAACTGTCATCATGCTCCCATATGTTATCTTTTCCTTTCTCCACATCAACAACAACCACAAGAATGATAGTTCGAGCTCCTTGATTCCTAGCACCTGTTGGTAGCTTCATTCGGTAGTGCTCTGGGTAACGAGCCTTTGTAGTGCCTTCACCAACTTCCTGAAATTTTGTAGTGTTACCTCCAAAACAGGCATGTCGAATGAGTAGTGCCACGCCTGTGTTCTTATGTCAAAATTTGGCCTCTGTTAAAAAATTTAGTAGCGTCGCGCCTGTGTGCTTTTGTCAAAATTCGGCCTCTATCCAAAATTTTAGTAGCGTCATGCCTGTGTGCTTCTGTGTTGAATTTGACCTCTGTCCAAAATTTCAGTAGTGCCTTCCAGTGTGTCTGCGTACAATTTGGTAGTGCCTCGACTTAATTCACAACACCACATTTCAATGCTCATAGATTTGGTAGCACCCCCAAAACGTTTGCAACGCCACTACTACATCAGTCTTAGGTGATTAGGAAACGTTAGAGGAAATAGATTGATAGGACATGAAAATTAGACGATTTCGTAGTGCCATAGCACTATAGAATGTCTACGCTACCACTATTGAAAAAATTAACTCTTTGAAAAACACTAAAAACTCTGAGTAGTATGCATTAGAATCCTGTATAGGTGGAAAACGTAGTATTCCCTTAATTACTTATCCTTGAAAAAAGGGACCATTCCAGAAAATGGAGCTCACCTTTCACTAATCACTTCATCAAACTGAGACTCCTTCTTTTGGAAGGAGGACTTCCCTTTGGCACATTAACATGCTTCCCTTTAGCAGGAACAGGTTTCTTCATTGGAGCTATACTTTCCTTAGAAAAAATAGGCTTCTTCACTGGAGCTATGCTTTCCTTAGATACCGGCTTCTCTTTTTCAATAGCATCTTCGACCAACACATTCAAGTTTCTTTGAGGCATCTCATCTTGGGACTGTTGCATTTGTTCTTTGAGATTTCTATTCTGAGACTGAAAGTCTTTGTTTTGCCTATAGAGGTTCTTGAGTTTCCTATGAAGAGGTTGGGCTCTTTCTGAGACTGAAAGTCTTTGTTTTGCCTATAGAGGTTCTTGAGTTTCCTATGAAGAGGTTGGGCTCTCCTTGCTGCAAATATTTCTAAGTCAAGAGTGTGGTTGTAACCATCTATGAGATATTTAATCTGAATCGTTTTAGATAGGCCTCCAAATTTCAGACGAGTCACCTCCTTCCTAGCTTCCCTAAGTTGTTTAATCAGTCTTTTGAAGGTTCGGTTGCTAGGTGGAGTGGCGATATGGACATTTTCAACAATATTTTCTATGGCTTCATCTACCTACTGCACAAGGACTACTTCTTCTATTTCAACATGCCTTTTTATGGCCTTCTTATCCCTCTTTTTCCTTGGAATGAAATCCATAGACTTCTCAATGAATTCACCCTTATCCTTTTTCTTCTTTGGAAAAGAAACCTTTGGTAGGACATGTTCTTCAACAACCTCTTTGAGAACTGATGACCTTGTGAAAGGATTTCTGATCTTAGTGCTAGTTGTTGAAGGGGATGAAGAGAAGTATAGTTTTCTTCCTTTTTTGGCTGTGGCTTTAGTAGAGGAGGGAACCTCTTCCAGTTCTAGTGTAGAAGGGGGTGAATGGTCTCTCTATGGAGAATGGTAAGCCTCCTCCTCAATTCTTATAACCTCCTTAATGGATTCTTGATATTGAACAAGAAATTTACTCTTTCTTTTCTTGTTATCTCCTATTGGAGAAGCACTAGTGGATGGAAAAGGGATTGCTATCTGTGATGGAGGAGTAGCTTCTATGTCTAATTTCATGTGAGCAACAATAATGAATTTCTCACATGAGATGTTCCCATTTCTCAACTTTTTAGAAACCAACATTATAATCAACCTATAATGAAAAATTCTAGTATCCACAACCTTTGATTTGGATTGAACCCTATCTAAAATCTTGCCTATGCTTCTCAACAAATAGAAGGGAATGTTCATTTCAAATTTTCCAATAAAATGCAACAAAAGCCTTATATGGTACTGGTATAGTGTATTGAACCTCCCTTCACATGTGAAGTACCTTTTAATGATCCTCAACATTTTATCAAATTCTCTAACCAAATGATTTCCTGGTAGCCCTTTGGACAGATTGTTAGTTTGATATTTAGACTTAAGGAAGTCTTTGACAAAGACCGCATCCAAGGCCATGTATTTAAGCCAATTATCCCCAGTGCTAGGGATCCATGTAGCTACTCAAATAGAGGTCTCAGACACCTCAAATTCTAGGTCCCCTACCATGGTATTCATACCATATAAATGTATGGTAAACTGCCTTTCCACCTTAGGATGACCCCTTTGCATATTTTTGAAAAACTTGAAGAATCCAACCCTTTGAAAAAATTCTCTAGGGATGGGCTTTGCCTCGAATAAATGCATGTCCGCAAGCTCAGTTCTCACCATAGTACCTACCTTGTGTGACTTATTCTTTTGAGGAGTCTCATAGTTTGATATGAAAGGTTTACAAAATATGGTGTAGTGATGGCCAAGAAACAAAGATTCAAACTTCAATGAGAGACAGTGAACAGTGGTTGCGCCTTCCAGGAATCTCCCCTAACTCAACTAGTTGTTAGATTAGGAAACAATGGATGTGAATTTCCCTCCCTTGATTATTTACAGATATAGAACTGAGGAATAATAATATGAAAGGAGGAGATCACTGAAATTGTATTTGAAAATTGGGTCAAAATTAGCTCAATTCAACAATTAGAGGATGCAGGGGAAAAAGAAATGTTGTTTCTGTAGCGTTTCTAGGTAGCACACTTATAGGAGATGAAACTTTATTGGACACTGAGATATCGGGAGAAATGGTCAGTATATGTCTTAAGACTGATAATGAGGTGATGGTAACTACGGGTTTGAGTGGAAGGAAAACTGATAGGAAGGCATGAGGAAAAATATCTCCTCCGGCTATGTAGGTACGATAACTACCAAAAATCCGAGTGATAATTTCTCCTTGAAATTGATATGCAGAGAAGGGAAATCATGGAATACCTGGAGAACGATGACAACTCAGAGTTTCAACAAAATTTTAGGAGAGAATAATGAGAGACTTGACCTTCGATTCCACCTCAACATCTGATCTAGTAGTTCCACTGCCAACTGGTCCAAACTGGTAGTTTGTGCAGTGTAAAAATTTGAGCTTTCAAAATTTGGAAACCGTTAGCAAATCTCATAAAGATGAAAACTTGAAGGCATATTTTAACTAACCATAGTGCTGAAAACAAGGAAGATGTGAAATCAACACAATAATCACAAATCATGGTGAAAGATGAAGGACAGGGTCAGAGTGCGCTAGGGAAACTCCTGGTGAGTTGGAAACGCTCCCTTTCAAAAAATGGTTTGACTGGTAAGCATAGGACAAAGGCACAACATGGAAAGGCTACATAGGAATGAGTGAGGAGGGTGACATTTCAAGTCAATCTGGTCATGGAGTGAGTCGAACTTAGTGTTAAATCATGAAGGGGATCAAAACATAAGTCATGAAAATGAACCTAGGCCAAACGTTTATGTGAGGATCAAAATTTGAGTCATGACTTTAAGCCTTTACTTATCAAAGTGACCTAAGTAAAATGCACATTTAAGAAACAAACCAAATTCAAAAAATCTAAAGGCTTAGAAAAACTAAAAATAAGGGCTAAATACCCAAGGTAACTTAGTGTGATAACACAATGTTTTTATTTTCTTAATCCAACATGCTTTAAGTTGATTTTCCCTGGCTTGAGAAGAATTTGTTTTTTCCTTTATTTTAAACTCTGTCATGTTCATGATCTTATGAATAAAAGTAGTGAAAACATCTTTGTAAAATCCTTCTTCATTCTCATAATAATCCTAGAGATAATCTTTTAAACTATTCAATTTTGAACCAAAGTCATAATATTATTACTAATATCCTAGGCATCAAGGAAAAGAGACATCTCCTTTTTGATGTTTGTTGGATTAATGAGAGGGGGGGTGAATCAGTAATAGAGAAATACAATCATTTTTAACCACAATAATCAAGTGTTATATCAATGTATCATTATCATCCAATAGTTTTAGAGTAAATAAACTGTGAATAAATTAGCAATCACACACATACATAGTACACTGGTGTTTTACATGGAAACCCAAAGCGGGAGAAAACCACAAAATTATTTTTCTTATATGTCTTTAAGAAACCCAAAGCGGGAGAAAACCACAAAATTATTTTTCTTATATGTCTTTAAGAATTACATTCATTGGAAGCACCAACTTCCTTTTTTCACCAGCTACAACTGGAAGGAGGCTCCAACCCCCAAGTTTCTCAATATACAACCTAGGGGAAGCTCCAACACCCCAATACTTTGTTTGCAACCATAAGGAGGATACAACCCCCTATGTTCTACGACTACAACTAAAGGGTGGATACAACCACCTTTCCTTTCCCCATCCAACTTCCCTGATGTATAAGTAGAATTATTGAATCATTGTCACACTATCACTGTGAGATATACTACTTTAAACCTATACCAATCAACCTACACCAACAAATCTACACCAATAACCTGAACCATGAATCAACCATGCATCAACCTATACCTTAACCTGTAATCAACCTGTACCATAAACAAGTGCATCAACCATGAATTAACCTGTACCATGAAAAAGTGCATCAACCATGCACCAAACCTGTACAAATAACCTATCACAATAACTTACATTCATTGGAAGCACCAACTTCATTTGTTTTCCAGCTGCAACTAGAAGGAGGCTCCAACCCCCTAGTTTCTCAGGCTAAAACTTGAGGGAAGCTCCAACTCCCTAATTCTCTGGCTAAAACTAGAAGGAGGCTAGAACCCCCTATGTTCTTCGACTACAACCGGAAGGTGGCTACAACCACCTGTCCTTGTCCTGTCCAACCGCCCTGATGTATAAGTAGAATGATGGAACCACTGTCACACTATCACTTTGAGATATACTGTTTTAAACCTGTACCAATAAACCTGCACCAAACAACTTGTACCAATAAACCTGAACCATGCATCAACCATGCATCAACTTGTACCTCAATCTGTAACATAAACAAGTGCATCAATCATGCACCAACCTGTATCAAATAACCTGTAATCAACTTGTACCATAAAAAAGTACATCCAACCATGTACCAAGTATGTACCAACCATGTATCAACTACTCATCAACTATGACTCATCAATATGTACCAACATCATCAACTATAAACCTCATGCATGTGCCAACTCATCAACTACTTGTCTCAACCGTGTACCCAACATGTACCTCAATCAAAATCCCTCATCAATTTCATCATCCAAATATGATTTGTAACTCTATAATAGATCTGGTGTATATGATCACATATCAACAAACCTTCCTTAACTTTAACAACAAGAGACTAGCATTTTCATCAAACTTTTCTTTAGTCTCACATGACTAGTTTTTGAATTAGTCAACAACCCTAACTTGAAATAATCATAACTATGTAGTTGTAATGAATAAAAATATGAAATAGTACTCAATTTTCTTCAATGTTTTTATGCAATTCCTCTAGGTGTCACTACGTGGAATCTCTCAAAAAAGGAATTATATAAAAAATGACATACCTTGTTGAATTCTGGCTTATTCTAGAGAGAGAAATTGTAGAGCATGCCCTGAATGGAATATTTGTTGTATGGATCTGAACGTTTTAAACAAAATACTACAGCTTGTACTCTAGCCAACACATTTGGTCTTACCTAATTTGGATCTGTTATGAAGAAGCTATGACGTTTTTACCTGAAACACCTGTTTTAGACTAGTTTCAGGACTATCCACAATCCATATTTTCCATGGAGTGTAACTCCAAAAATGCAACGCCCCACAATATGAAATTCATACCACAACTACTTGGATATGATTTTGTACCTTAGAAAGCATCATCAAAAGAATTTATCCTTCCTTGAATTTCAGCCTTCTTTACTTCATCTTCTCTCTGAAATTTGTCTTAGATATCCTTTTGTTACCTCAGTAACTTGTATATATTCAATATTCTCAAGTGTGATATAAAATGAGAGAGCCTTTCCTCTTATTTATACATTCATGTAGCTTCCTCAAGGAGTTACCTCTTAACCATCTTAACCCACTTACCTTATTTTAGGGTTAACCAAATTATAACCACTTGTCCAATTAGTAATTTATCCATTAAATTTATTTGTATCCACTTTGA
This sequence comes from Picea abies, assembly GCA_900067695.1. NCBI lineage: Eukaryota > Viridiplantae > Streptophyta > Pinopsida > Pinales > Pinaceae > Picea > Picea abies. The sequence continues at coordinate 10,771 of CBVK0102118461.1, forward strand.
CTTATAGTACTCTCATCAATTCACTTACCTCAAGGGGTTACTGTCTAACCATCTTAAACTACTTTCCTTATTTTAGGGTTAACCCACTTCTAACCACTTGTCAAGTTAGTAATTTATCCATTAAATTTATTATTTAAATAATTTATTTTGTATTCACTTTGAGTTA
>CBVK0102118568.1:0-11768 GCA_900067695.1 Picea abies
CGCATTTCCCCCATAAATATATGTGTGGATTCCATTTTAATTATATTTAAGGCTTCTCCCAATGTGTCTTCATTTGTTGTGCCAGGCACTAAAACCCTCCATTTTCTTGTAATATATTTGCAAAATCCTCTCAAGAAAATGGGGCCCCTTGTATTTTTAGAATTTAGAAATCTCCTCCAATATTTTATTCATCTTTTTCAAAAACTTGTTCCTCGAGCTTCACTTTTTCTAAGTTCGCATTTTTCAAATTCGAAGCACTTAGAAATTTTCAAGTCAAGTCTTTTTGGATTTCAACAAAGTTGATGAAAACTTCTCCTATGTATATCGGAGGAGTTACCACAAAATCCTTTGATTTACATCAGAGGAGTTCTCCCTAACTCTTTCGATAAGCTTTGACAAGTTTGTTATGTTTTCTATGATTGGCCTTTCCATCACCCAACTTACTTGCAACTCCTCTGATAGTTAGTGTCAACTCCTCTGATTTAATCAAAGGATTTGTTTCAAACTTCTTTGACTGACTCTGACACATTTCATTCTAATTCCTATGATGCACATCGTAGGACTTCCCATGAAGTCATATGATTCACATTGTAGGACTTCCCACGAAGTCCTCTGATGTACATCGGAGGACTTACTAACAACTTCGACGAGTTTTAATGTTGTCACCCACAAAATTTATTGGTGTTAATGCCAAAGTTATAAATATGCATTTCCCCCCATTTTCATTATTTCGTTGAACACCAAAGTGAAAAGAATAGTCCCAAAGAAAGAACACATTGATCCCTATCTTCCTCATCCTCAACCAATTACGATCCTCCACGTGTCGGAGAGTTTCAAGTAAACCCCAAATAGCTTCATTTGTTTTCTTATAAAAGTATGGTTTTTCATAGTTTTGTTATAAACCAGACTCTCCTATCCCTCATGCCAATCACCTTCTCTTCACCCACAAACATGCCCAACCTTCCTAGGCCTTGAAGACCTCTCGATTTTATCTCAACAAACCACAAATTTATCACAACACTAATTTACATGGTTGTGGACTTGTTACAAATGCAACCAGAAAACCCTAAGACCCGACTAAAAAACAAGGTCACCAACTCGTCCCCTTCCTCACCATTGATATCATAGACACATTTGAAACCTTACCTAGTCGGAAACTATAGAAGCCTAATTCTCGAGAAATGTCAAACTGGATCTCTCATAGATCTAGACCTTTTTGTGACTTAACCATTTTTCCAGTTTCCCCTTTGTGGATCAAAAAACTTAGTATCAAAATCGTCGACGTTGTCGAATATCTTCACAACATCTTATCCAACCACTTCGGAAGAGTTCACAATAACTTCTCTGAGTAACACTCGGAAGAGTTCACAATAACTTCTCTGAGTAACACTCTAACTTTATCAAAGCACTTCATGTTAAATCCTATGATGTATTGAAGGAGTTCGCATTAACTCCTCTGATACAACAAAGGAGTTGTAGTTAACCGTGTTGATTCCTTTCATCGATGGTCCTATCGCTAACTATTCCAAGTTCTATAGAAGCACTTCATGCTAATCCTTCCAATGTCCTTCAAAGGATTTGTTGCTAACATCCCCGATTTGCATCGGAGAGGTTGACATTAACTGCTCCAATTTGACTTTTAAGCATATTTTAGACCTTTTTCTTCCCTAAATTATACCAGATTTCCCACTATGCCTTCTATCATTTTATCATCTTCGGATGATGATCTTCCATTGAGCATCAGTTCAAGAAAGTCTTCGGTTACTTCAATATACTTAGAGAGATTAAATTTTGTATCAGTTATGATTTCAATCTTCACACTAATCCCACCTTTTCTTTGCAGGTTCAAATATGGCTCCCAAAAAAGCAGTGAGCAAGACATCTATCATCGAGGCCTCTCGTAGCGGTTAGTAGATCAAAGACGAACCAAATGTGGTCGGAGACACATATTATGACACCTACGAACTCTTGGAAAACAAGGGAGAAACACTCAAGTGGGGCGATGTGCATTGCATGTTTAAGAAATCAAATTTCACCACCGAAGTCGAAGACCAAGATGAGTTGAAGATATACAAAAATATATGGAGATATGGAATATTCGGAGTTGCAGCCCACACTCTTGTCTTCCCTTGTGTTGATTCCATCATTTGGATAATAGAACATGATGATATGGGAAATAGATGCATTCACAATGTCATGGGGGAACCCATAGCATTATTTCGACCTAAGGACCTAGAAAAATGTTATCACCTCGACAAAGGAGTGAAAATACTAGACATAAATCTTCTTGATGAGTTCCAACACACAGTTAGAGAACTATACCCCAAGTGGTACAAACCTAACAAACAGTTCAAGCATAGGCCCAAGGGAGATTACCCCACAATTTCCTTGAGGAGACCCTCTCAATATCTGGTGACTATGTTTTGTTAGATGTACAGTGAACCAGATGCATCCCACTTCTCCATATCGTACATACCATTGATCTATTATCATGTAGACTAGGGACTATCATTCAATTGGGACAAAATTTTATCAGCAAATCTGACAGTAGCTCTCACCACATTCGTAGAATCTCGACCCGAGACCTTCCCAGGTTTCCATATGCCCTCATACCTCCTGAACATTATGTGTGTGGACCATCAATACCCAAGGATGGGATGGAGATGGAAACCCTTAGACCCAGCAATCCACATATAAATTGAAAATTTCTCTAGGGGCACAAGTATTGAATAGAATATCAGAGGATATGTGAGCATTTCTTGGCTCCCCTCTACAAATTGATATTTTGCACAATGCCCCCATGCATGACTAATAAGGTGATAGTCATCATAAGAAGAATCGAGGATTGATATCTCATGGAAAATGGAACTTATATAAGGGTGTTTGGCGCTATGAACCCCCCTCATCTTCTTCCTCAGTTCATGATAGACAAATTAGTGCTCCGAGAAGTAGCGTATCAAATTGTAATCCACGGATTAGGAGGGATATTGTATCGAGGTAAAAAAGGGATATGGCCACCACTACCACTGTATGTAGGAACCTACTTCTTCTCAAACACCAAGCAAGCGCAAGAAGAAGTAAACACCCCACTTTCTTATCATTTTGGAGAAGAACGGTTCAGAAGGCATGACCCTAAGGGGGTTGTAAAAGATCATTTCATCATAATGGGACTCCCCTAGGAATACATGAGAGAGACTTGGGATGAGGAAGAAGTGCATCGCAATGAATGAACCTATGATGACATTATATTCCAGAGACTAGGCCAACCATAGGAAGAATCGCAGATGAAGAAAGAGCAAGAGAAGAAACCTAAAAGAGGCAGAAGAGGAAGCAGTAGAAGGGTCATATCTCATTTTCATCTATGTACACTCATGATCTGCAGAAGAAGAAGAAATACCAACTGATAATAAAAGAAGGGATAAAGATAAGGTCTACAAGAAAAAAAATGGTGTTTCCAAGAAGAAGAGAAAGATCGAAGCAGAAAAAAATAAAGCCAAAGTTGACGCAGTAGCCATAGTTGAAGAAAAATCAAAGGCCACTACACAAAGAGAAGTTGAATAGAAAGCGGCAACAGAAAAAGAAGTAGTCGCAACGAGAGAAGTAGTAGAAAAGGAAGCCAAGGAAGCAGATGATAAGGTAACCGAAGAAGAGAGACAAACGAAATATGTTGACATTAGGAACAATGACACTCAATTAATGGATATTGACATCCTAAAGGAATCAACAGCATGCTCTAGCACACAGACATCGTTCAGTGGTTTAGGACTACGACTTTGGGATCTGTTTCAACCATGTGAGGTCCCCAATTTAAGAAGCTTCACTTATGACAACAAGTCTGGCAAGATCATGAAAGAGAAAGTAAATAAAGTACCAACAACCCAAGGAATGCCAATTTCAGTCCTTACGCAAGTTCCCATAATAGGAGATGTCAAGGAAAATCCAATAGCCACTACCACAGTTGCAACCACGTTCATGAATGCTAATGAAGATAGTATTTGAAGGTTGTGCCAACAAAACCAAGAGAAAGAAGCAAGAACCAGGGAACTAGAAGAGAGACTCCTGCAAATGAAGGTAGATGAGAACAGTGTCCAGAGCTTTAGGGAAAGCGCTAAGAAAGTGAGGACAGAGCTGGAAGAATCCATCACAGATATGTATGCACATCTACATATATTCCAGTAAGAGACTGTCACTGTCATAGATCAGCATGGTCAAGTACAAGAAAATCTTACACAATTTAGCACGATCCAGGAAAGGAGGAGTTATATCGACCAATGGATCGCGGAGAATCTTGATGCACCAACCGAGATTTATCACCCCTTTAAAATGGAGAGGAAAATGGATATATATTCATTAGAGAACTGTCAACATGTTGGGAAAAGAGTTGATAAAGAAACTACCAAATCAATGTAAATATGCTTGAAACTACACAAGGTTGCACAGGAATTACTTAAAAGATGTCAACTTCATCAATTAGAAGAACTTGGAAAGAACCAGATCATGGTGGAGTTAGTGGACAAAGTTCAAGATAGCACTAATCATCGACGAAAGGCCATTGAATCAACTACCAAAGTGACCATATACCTGATAGAGTAGCATATTATACATCCTACCAAATTCCACACCATGATCCAAGCATTCATGGCTACTTTGTCTAAGGATATGTAGTTCATCAAAGACAACATATCTATGCACACTGCAGGACTATAGGAATTACTCTACCAAAGGATTATTTCCCTGTAGGGCCAATTGTAGGTGTGGACAATTTACTTTAGGGACAGAAGTCCTGAATAAGACAAAATAAGAATCAGAAATTGCTATTACCTATCTTTTATTTTGTTTTATTCTTAACCATCCCCAATTGTTTCCTTATTATGCACACTTGTCATTAGGAAAAAAGTAGATGAATAGTTTTGTAAGAGATTATTTCAAGGGAATACAAAGAGTCACTTAGCAGTTATTAATGATTGTATAAAATAAGGAAGATGCCCATTTTTTAGGGGGCTCTTCAAGCATTGTATAGACTCAAGAACTGATTCAAGAACATATACTCTGTTAATGAATATTGAGAAGCCCTCGAGGCCTATTTTTACAAGAAAGAAGAATTTGTGTGAAGTTTTCTTTGTGGTGAACTATTTCAAGTGGGATGTATGTTATTCACATGGACTTTAACAATGTTTTTTTGCTTATAGACTGATCTTATGCACTCAATGTTATTCTACAATTTTGATTATTCTTTCGTATATATTCAAGTCTTGAGCTCGTTGAGTTGTTAATGCATGCAAAAAATAATTTAGACTTTCTAGTTATATGTATGTATGTACATGTTTCTGAATTTGCATCTTCATTTCAGCTACCTGCGTGGGGGTTTCATGTAGAGTTTGGTTTCATTTAAAGCTCACCTGGTTACTTAATCATGCTCCTAGCTAGGATAGGATAGGATAGATTAGAATTAGATTAAGTTTTTTTTCATACATAGTATTTATCTACATTTTTATTTGCATAACCATTCATTATCCACCTTCATCAGTAGATCGGACTGCAACCGAAAAAACCCAAAACCAACAATGGCAGTCGAGCCAAATTCTTGATGGCTCTCCTAAACCAAATGGTGCATAGTCTAGTTGGGATCATGTACAAAGGAGTATCCCTTACTGTTGCAAGGTGAATTATGCCCCGTCAACACACCCTTAAACACAATATCTACTAGACTGACTAATTTTGTAGTCATTTGCAATTTAATAATTAATTACACCTAATTGGTTAATTTTGCAATATTTTATGGGATTTTGTAAAAGAATATCTTAGTTTGGATGTATGCTTGATGAGTAATGTGTTAGTAGTAGGCTTTCGAATGAATCATTAATGTTATACTTTGCTCATGATGAAATTTATAATTGTTGTAGAATGGTTATTTACTTATTTCATCATCACAAAGTTATTTTTCACCTATACTCATGCATTATTACGTTATATATCAAATGCATAGAGTAGGTGATGGAGTCTCTCAACTCGTAGTTCATTATACACTCACAAAAAACACTTGAAGACTAAAACCAAATGATAGTTGTTCAATAATGAAAAGGGCGTGCCAAAAGGAAGATGGACATGAAACTGGACTTCTCTAGCAATAACTTACCCTAATCAAGAAGGAATATGGAAATGTGGATCTGCCACCCTAGCATCCTGTTATCACTCCAGGAAACTACTTATGGTTGTAAACTAAGTATGCATAGAGTAGGTGATGGAGTCTCTCAACTCGTAGTTCATTATACACTCACAAAAAACACTTGAAGACTAAAAACCAAATGATAGTTGTTCAATAATGAAAAGGGCGTGCCAAAAGGAAGATGGACATGAAACTGGACTTCTCTAGCAGTAACTTACCCTAATCAAGAAGGAATATGGAAATGTGGATCTACCACCCTAGCATTCCACTATTTCAGTCGACCAAGAAGGGTAATATGCCCAAAAGATCGTTTCTCAATAGCTCGCCAACATGATAGTTAATTATTACAAGAAAGTTAGTGATTGTTTGGGGAAGATCAATTGGGGGAAGTCTTGGACTCCTTAGCATCCCACTTGAGGGATCTATGCACTCTCTAATATAAATGTGACAATTTGTAGCTTGATTTTGGTTAGATTCCAGATTCTCCATAGCTAGGGTTGGAGTTGTGAGCTGCAAATTAGAGTAGTAATTTTGAAAAAAAAAATCTATTAATGAAATAAAATTGTTGCTACATGCTTGATTTAAAGTTCATTACATGGATTTATATATTTTCTTCAAGTTAGGGCCCACTTGAAAAGGGTTCTCTAGTGAATGCACCTCTATGTGTATGTTTTGTGATTGCATTTACATTCCTTAGCTATGCATTTTATAATTCCTTAGTCTAGCATCCTACATTCTCATGTATGGTTGAGGAATCATCATATGCTTATTTTTGGTAGTTGTTTGTTCATTGTTTTTCATGTTGAAGTTCTTTAACCTGCGTACCATGACCATGTGGTTGGTGAAAGAAATGTTATGATGGTAAGTGCATTGTAGCATTAGTTCTATTTTCCATTCGTCTTTATTTTCTGTAGCATTGATTTTCTACTTTCATGGTTATTTACCTTTCAAAACTACACTTACATTTCTAAGTGTAAGGGAATTTGGAATCCTTGAGCTAAGAGAGGAAAAACACCTAAACCCTTCAATATGATAAGTTAGTTACAATAGATACATGCATTTAGTAGCACTTAGTTCCAGAACAAATAAAGTTATTGGTGTTGATTACTTTAGTAGCATTTGAAGCCTTGAGAGCTACACAAATAGTGCATAGCACTTCGAAATTTTACGTACATTGGTCGACAAATTAATTATAAGATACAGGATCTGATAGGTTATAATTGTTGTAATTATTTAGTTCATCAGACCCTACAAATATCTATTGTTACAAGATCAGAAAAAAATGGGCATAGATGAAAAATGAAACTATCTACAAGAATATTCCTAACTTGTGTACATTAATAGAATTCATGTAGCATCATTTTTTCTTCAAACAAATGGTCTTGCATCACTCCCTCTCTGCATCCTACGCCATAAAAATAAAAATAAAAACCAATAAATGCACTCTTGAAGGTATTTGAGACATTGGCGATGTGTCTCATTCCATTTCACATCCTTCTTGATTACAATGTGCAGAGAGTATTCTCCATCTACATTGTTTTTTAAATAAGAGAGTGACTATGTCAAATTCACCTATAGTGAACCTAATTTTGAAATTGACCTACTCTCTCTCTCTCTCTCTCTCTCTCTCTCTCTCTCTCTCTCACACACACACACACACACACATCATGGTGTATATACATAGTATGGAGAAGTAATGACCATAACTATCATCAAGATCAAAAACTCTAAGTTAGATCCATTAACAATACATCACATGAAAGCCTCACTAACTCAAAAATTGTCCTTTGGCATTTAATTACATTAAACACTAAATAAGTTCCTTAAAATGTAATTCTATGGAATTATTACAATGGATAACATCTAGGGCCCCTTATTCCTTCATTCAAAACATTAATATCTAACCTAGCAAGTAAAAATCTTTGTTTCCCTTCAAAAACTATTTTTTTTGTCCAAAAACAGGGCATGGTCAAATATAATTTACCTTCAGAAAATGCACACTATAGTGCGCATGGGAGTCCTATGATAAAATTTAAACTTTTTTTATATATCCTTATTGATGTTTGACAACTTGACATAACCAAAATTGTTAAATTATTCTTACTGTGCAAGTTATGGATTTGACAAGTTGGCCTTTAACCATGAATTGACCAAAATTGACTAACTTTACTAAAATATAAGTACAAGCTTCCTTACAAGGCCAAATTGAATTATTCAAATTGGAGAGTGTGTTTGTATTAATTACACGCATTCCTATGGTTACATATTTTTAATTTTACATCTAAAAAACTCATGTTATACACAAACACTCCATATTTCCCTTTTTTGGCAAGGTAAAAATTAGTGTTACATGTCTCAAAGAAATGCATGCAAAGGGCTATAGTAAATGGTAAAGTAAAATTTAAAAAAAAAAAAAATATCCAACCTAGAGCTACCAACGTTTTCTACAATCTCTAATACTCAATTTCCAAAATCAATATTCTCCAATGAAATCCTAGTCTACCAAAATAGTAATTGACACTAATTGCTAATTTTCATAATCAATACAAAAATGAACTCTGATACCAAGACAAGTACAAAAATATTAAGCATGATAATAGTTAAGGATGTCATTTCTATCATGGCCACAACTCTTGACCATATAACCCTCTACTATTACAAGATCAAAATAAAAATCAGGCACAAATCCAAAATAAAACTAATTAACTGAGAAAATATTCCTAACCTATGCACATTAACAAAATTCAAGTTGAATCATCTATATTCAAAGGGATGGGCCTTCATCACTTTCCCTCTTTACAATATACAACATCCAAAGAAAAGAACCAGCAAATGCACTCATGAAGGTATCTAAGACATGGATGATGTGTCTCATGCCATGCCACATCCTTCCATATCACATCCTTCCATCCTTCTTGATTACAATGCGAAGAGATTATTCTCCACTTGCATTTTTCCCAAATGAGAGAGTGGATCTATAAAATTCACCTATAACAAACTTGATTTTGAAATTTTCCTGCTAGATCCTCTTTAATATTGTATATCGATGTATCCCCCTCTTTCTTCTTAATGATTGTATCAAGTTGTATATACATAAAATGGAGAAGTAAAAACTATAATTTTCATGTGGATTGAAAACTAGATGGTTCCATTAACAATATTTTTTGTAAATCCTTCACTAACTCATAAATTGTATTAAGGTGTGTAATTACATGAAACTATACACAAGTTCCTTAAAATGGAATTCTACGCAATCAAATACAATTGATAACATCTAGGACCTCTTATTTATTCATTCTAAACATTTATATCTAACCCAACAATTCAAAATTCCTAATGCCCTTCCAAAACCAATTTACCATTTGAAAATGGGGCACATGTAGAAATAATGTTTATTAAGAAAATGCACACCACAATGTGCATGGAGGTCCTATGATCAAAATGAAACTTTTTCCTAGAGCCTTATTGGTGTTGACAAGTTCATATAACCAAAATCATAAAATCATTTCCCTTGTGAATGTTATGGATCTACCAAGTTGACCTTTGACCATGATTTGACCAAAATTGACTAGCTTCACTAAAATGCATGCCTGATGTTCATTAAAAATCCAAACTGAATTACTCACCTTTCAGAGTGTGTGTTTATTCACGCTTTCCTACAATTCCATATTTTTAATTTGACACCTAAAACTTTTTGTTATGCAAAAATAATACAAAGTTTTCACTTTTTTCAACAAGGTAAAAATCAATGTTGAGTGCCTCCAAGAGCCAAAGTGATTGTTCCTTTGTGTTGGAATAGAGCATGTAGACCTAAAATTTTTGTTGAGAATATCAATGACTTCTAGGCCAATGTGGATCCAATAAGAAAATATGTACTATTTTATAAAATTAATATACAAACACAAGTTCTTTCTTTGAGAAGAATTATATTTAATTTATAAAAACAATGTACAAAAACTAAATAATACTCTAAAAAGATTTCTATTAAAGGTTACTAAAGTTAATGTTTTATAAATATTTTACAAAAACCATCCTCTCAAAGGAGGTTGTAATGACTACCAAGAAATAAAGAGCGCACACTATAGTAAGTTAAGATATACTATGAACAATTTAGAAGAGGCTTAATAGTCCTCATCCTCATCATCTTCTTCTTCATCCAAGATTCAAGGGTCAGCTTTGCCACGGCCTAGACTAGTTGCCTCATCTCTTCTTCGATCTTCATCAATTGACAAATATTCTAAGGAGCAACTCAAAGGTATCTTCTTCGGAATTGACTGATTAGATGGATCTTTTTCATCACCACATTCTTCTTATTCTCCTTCTTCTTCTTATAAGTAATTGAACAATTTATCCTCTTCTTTGGAGTAGTCTTTTTTAGATGACATTGAAAAGTAACTACTAATCTTGATGAAAAAATATTAGTTCATAAAAAATATATCATTGTAATTGAGAAAAATGTTAAACCAAAAATAATAAGCATGAAAAATATGTTCCAAAAAAATAATTAAACAAAATGTTAAAAGAAAACTTGCATCACTAAAACTATGATGTTGGTCCCAACATAGATGGTATGTTCAAAAAAGGCAACAAGCATGAATGTTTAAAAAATTCACTATTAAATAGAAGTTTCGAACTTGGAGTACATCATGATTGTTTCCTATATTTGATCAAAAAGATTGTGAAAATCTCTATGCAATTTCATAGACACTGAATTGGGATCTTGTATGATGTTAGTCTTATCAATAATATATTACTAACCAATAGAAACATAAGCACTTTCATTTAAATAATATTAATATATACATGCTTTCATTGTTTTGTATCCTTTCTTTTAACCTTTCAACCATATTACATAAATCACACCTTCATCCCCTCTTAGGGTCGTTGGTGTTGGAGGTAGTTGTGCATCAACCCCATGGAAGGCTTGTTGATAGTGGGGTGAAGGTGTGCACTTGTTCACCTCCACTAACACCCACCTATTAGAGAAGGATTGAAGGTGTGCTCTTGTTCACACACCTCCACCCTGACCACCATCCATACCTACATGCAAATGAAGCATGTAACATCCTCACTATAATCCCCAGTTTAATTAATACTTAATGTAAATATAATGTATGGTTCTGGCCAAGCGATGTAATATGCGAATTGTATTTTTTGTGTTGTAATATGTGAAGTGTTTTATCTTGTTTCTATGTTGCATTATGATTTTAACTATTGTGTATTACCTATTTATTTGAGAATGATTTATATGTTGCAATATTTGAGTTTATTAGCAACATTTTATGTTCATTTTAAAAATGTTGTAAATGCATCTAGTTCATGGTATCAACACATGGTTAAAACTATATGTTTTCCTACATTTGGTAAGCCCCAGGATTATTTAGCATAAAAAATCAATTCTATGATTTTTTTTCCACATAATGGACCTCAGTTGGGCTAGGGAACATTACATATTGGTATCAAAGCTTCTAGTTCAACACTAGACCCCTATGGGCCAAGAACCAGTGCAAATTTGGTAAAATTCATTCTTATGGATTTTGTTCTGTGACAGATTTGGGGGGGGGGAGTATGAAACTAGAGTGAAATCCCCAAATTTATAAAT
>CBVK0102118574.1:0-24622 GCA_900067695.1 Picea abies
GAAGGAAGTACATGTAGGCCTTGAAGATAATTAAAGAAAAGAATTACAAAATAAGAAAGTGTCAAGTCAAGCCTAATGTTAAAATGAAGTGACATAAATGTTATAAATAAACATCATTAGACATTCATTTTGATACAAGTGGAATTTCAGAGGAAATAAGAAGTAAAGAAGGCCGTATTTCAAGGGAGGATAAAGTCTTTTGGTGATGTGTTCTAAGGTATGTTATTTTCAAGTCATCTCACCATTTTTGCTATAATTTTTTTTCTAGAATGATTCAGATGGTGAAATCGATATGGTATTGAGAAGACATATCAAGGTACCTATTGTAAAAAGTTTAGTGCTTGATTCACTATAATTATGGAGATACACTCCGTGGAAGATAGGGTTTGTGAGCAATCCTGAAGCTAGTCAATAAACATGTGTTCCGGGTAAAACAGTCATAAATTATTCATCAAGAATCCAAATGAAGTGGGGAAAATTTCATTGCAAAGAATATTGACTTTAGTTTCTTATGTGCGATTTTCAGAATCAGATGTTAATTATTGAGCGCGGGGCATTCCGTGCAAGTTCACTCTGTTGAATAGACTAGAATTGAATAAAGTCTACGATTCTTTCTATAACATATTTTTGGGGAGGATTCAAGGAGTGAAAATTGGAGGAGTTTCAGAGAATACATTAAGTAATATTATCTACAGGATCAGAGTACTCCGAGAATTGAAGAATTGCAGAAATTGAAGAAGTCTGAGGAAGCATTATCAGGTTCTATGTAATGATTGGTTGATGGTGATGATTTAATGTAAATTTTTATTATCTCTCATATATTATTGGGTGGAAGGAAGGGGAAAGGATGGAGAGTTCAAATCTCTCTTAATATTGGAGGATTGTATCCTCCTATTGGAGTTTTATCCGTCCCTTTACATTGTGAAGCTGTAGCTACCTTTGGAAGTCATTACTTCCCTTGAACAATAACTATTGATTATTTCTCAGATATTGTGCATGGTGTATTATGGTGTATTGGTGTAACTCTTATACTATTTTTCATTTCTCATTGGATATAGTTGAATGGTTTAAGTATAAGTTGAAAAAGGTTTTAAATTGTACTTGATATTGATTCACCCACCTCTCAGTATCAACAAATGTTTTGCATCAACGTCATCATTATATTCTGTGTTCTCAGTGTTTTCAGTAACATGAAGATCTACATCGATTACAGAAAACAATTTCATTGATGAGCATAAGTCATAAATAATAACAAATAAAACTAGTGCCTTTAGTAGTAAAACAACATTACTTTAGACACAAAATAGAACATATATTATGAAATCTAACAACAAAAAATATTAAGAAAGCAGGCCAAGAATAACTTACTCCCATCATCATCCATGCCATCGAAGATATTTATTTCCAAGCACATACAACAAGCATAAAACTAGTCAATCACAACAAGCTCAAAATCAGAGTATAGATACCAATTAGAACCTGCAATATGTATCAATTTCTTACAAAGACAAACATATTCTCCTTTTATATTCAAGTTTGATCTCTTCCTCAATGTGCTTGAAGGTGAGATATCATTTGGTCATGGAATAAACCCTAAATTAATCATAAATTATATGATATGGAAAAAATACCAAGAAAACGCATATTTCAAGACTATTTGGTTTCTTCCATGACCAAGTGATATCTCATCACCTGCAGTTGTAGGTGAAGCAGAATCTAGCAAGTTTCTTGCACCATGAAAAATGATGTATATGAACAAAAAAATATTTTTAAGAACAAAATCCCTTGTAGTAAAACATAGGAAAAACTTCAGTAACTTTAGCACATTACCATACATGCAATTGTTGCCACAATGACATTAACATTAGTCTTCACCCATTCATCTTCAAGTTGTTTCCAGCCACTGCAGTACAACACACACACACAATAAACACTTTCAATACTTTTAGTGTTCACAGAGGTAGGCCCAAGTCATATTAAATAAACCATAATGAAATCTATAAAAGCTGCTTATTTCACTTTTGTTAGGATAAGTCCCCATAATGCAATATAAAGAAATTGCTACTATGACTAAAAACACATTTCTGCATAACCAAATGTTGGAATTCAGCATTAGATTATCCATGCTTCCAACATTGAACTAGGAGTTTTTGGCTTCAAATACCTTAGAATCCTTTTCACCATAGACCGAATTTCCTTTTAAATGTTTTCCAATATCAGTTGCCTGGGTAGAATAAACCTAAATTATTTCGTTGTGTTAACAATAAATCCATTATCATTATAATTTCGTTATTGATAAGGTAACTCTTAACAATAAATCCATTATCATTATAATTCCTATGTGTCTATTCATTGAATTTACATCACATTTCAACTAACTTTTGATATTATAAGAATATGAAAAATATTTGGATAGAATCAATTTTGAGGCTTTCACGGACAACAAAATAATTAGAGTGAACCAAAAAGTAGCTCAATCTAAATTATTTTATTTCATATAAACTTACCAATAGCTGGGATAGTAGTGACGATCTCTCCCATATTGAGCTTGTACAAAATGGTGGTCTTACAACCTACATCAAGACCGACCATAAGAATGCACATCTCCTTCTTTGCAAAAAGCCGCTAGAAAATCTTAGTGAAAGTGAGCCCCGTCTTTTCAGCTATACAATAAAAATACTATTGACTATGAGAGAGCCCATCTCACCCAAAACAAGCTGGATCTTTCTCCTAAGACCTGGATTAAAATATTCTAAAATGGGCAATAACTTAAAATGAGTTTTTCTACTCATTTGACTTTCAGGTACAATTACTTGCAGACCAATCAAAATGTGCCAGATTAACCCAAACTGTGATTACACTAGAAGCCAAGGTTCACCCATCATAAACATGCTAATCCCATGAATACTAACTAATCCCAATCTCAGTTTTCTGGGTAGAATAAACCTAAATTCTTTTATTGTGTTAACAATAAATCCATTATCATTATAACTTCATTATTGATAAGGTAACTCTTAACAATAAATCCATTATCATTCTAATTCCTATGTTTCTATTCAGTGAATTTACATCACATTTCAACTAACTTTTGATATTATAAAAACACGAAAAACATTTGGATAGAATCAATTTTGAGGCTTTCATGGAGAACAAAATAATTAGAGTGAACCAAAAAGTAGTTTGATCTAAATGAATTTATTTCATACAAACTTACCAATAGTTGGGATAGTAGTGATGATCTCTCCCATATTGATCTTGTACAAAATGGTGGTCTCACCGCCTGCATCAAGACCCACCATAAGAATGTGCATCTCCTTCTTTGCAAAAAGCTACTGGAAAATATTAGTGAAAGTGAGCCCCATCTTTTTAGCTATACAAGCAAAATACCAGTGATTGTGAGAGAGCCTATCTTGCCCAAAATAAGATGGATATTTCTTCTAAGACCTGGATCATAATATTCTAAAATGGGCAATAATTTAAAATGAGTGTTTATACTCAGTTGACTTTCAGGTACAATTACTTTTGGACCAATCAAAATGTGCCAGATTAACCCAAACTATGATTACACTAGAAGCCAAGGTTCACCCATCATAAACAAGCTAATCCCATGAATACTAACTATGGTTCCACTATTTTTCATTTTTATTAAAGTGTGAATGATAGCAAAACAAATCCAATGTTGTGGGAAAATGAAAATTAAAAAATTTACACAAAAAGGTCCCACAACCAGTGGGGGAGATTAAGGTTTTTAGAGCCAAGAAACCTTAAATATGGCCTCCCAAAAAGAGAAAAAAGCATTGCAGAAAGATGATAAATCAGTATAATTAGAGGGATAAGTGGAATCAAAGAACACCCATTGTGAGAGAAAAGCAATCGAACAACTATGTTTACCTTTGAGTTGAACAACTCCCGAAGGGAAATTGAAAAATGAGAGCAAAGTTGTTGAGGGATTCCACAAAAGAATCCCTGAAGGCTTATTGATAAAAGAGAGGGAGAGATCAAGAAAGAAAACTCATAAGATTATATGTAGTAACCAAAAATTTCATTTCTTTGGGTAAACAAATTGGTTATGTGCTTCACTCTTTGGCCACATTCCTACTAAAATAAGACTCTCAACTGACACTTGGCTGCTTGGTTCCATTATTATTTGTGGAGTAATTTCCATCTGTGCCACTTTCCATGAACCTACAGATTATTCCATGTCCATGAACCTATATATTATTCCATGAAGTCCCAACACCCTCGCACAAGTTAAGGTGACTACCTATGACATATCAGACTTGGTGAGTGTGTAGAATGATTAGTTTATGAGTGAAATATTACAAATGGAACAACCAATAGATGTTAGTATTATGATGTCATTTCTTATCACGAATGGAAACACCAATATAACATTCCTTTCAATTGGTGAGGAAAACATGCTCTGAAGCTGTATGTTCATAGAACGTCTAAAGTTATATTCTGGGCATCAAGTTGCATATGAATCTGCAAGGAGATGACCATGAATTGGAAGGGGAAGGGTAGCCAGTACAACCCCTAATAGTGGGTGTAATGACTGCAATGAGCATTGCTATGCCATTTCGATCAAATTCGTCAACGATGAGACAAATACCTCAACGCGCTTTGGGAATTATATAACCTGAAAATGCGAAGCTTGCATGTGACAAACATAGGACCAAAAATATAATCAACTCTGAAACCTACCTGAATGTTGAAGGTGCATACTTCATGGGAACTATGATTATAGGTGAACCATAAGGTTAGGACTCCTTTCTATAATAGTTATCTTCCTGCGTAAATGTTGCAAATAGAGAAATCTCTCATGCCAAGAAAAATATGGCTAATACCCTCTTCCCAAGGAACCCCCTTTTCTCTTGTATAATGGTCATTGCTTTCCTCTTGATGTCGCTATAAATTCCAAGAGCGATAGTCCATTTCTTCATGTCTTGTACCATGTTTCAGAGCATACTCTAATATCTCATTTTTTATATTGGATATAACACTTCTCTTATATGTGTTTGTTTGCGTATATGCTTTGCAGAAGAAGGGCAACCAGGGAGTGTTGTGATGGCAGAGAATGACTCGGCAAGTGTAGGGAAATGAATGAAAGAACCCAATTCGTGATCCTATGTTCGGGATAGGGCAATTTGTTTCTTCTCCTTATTATGGTATGGTAAGCGAGTGCTTGCATGATTCTTCCCACTTCATTTGTATTTTCCATCATATCTCAGTGTAATGGCCCTCTAGTCAAGGGGTCTGTCTTCCTGTTATATATTCATCTGAGTGCTTTATGACTCCCCACAGTCAAAGAATCATCAGGCCGTGACTGATCCTTCTCAGGCCTACATTTGGTAGGAGTTTGGTAGTTTAGCCAATAACGACTGTGAACATCGATGACCACGTATTTGTTCCAGGGTTCCCTCAGGACTTTCCTTCTTGGTTCTTTCTTCCTGCCTGCAATATGGATGGAACTTTCCCCATAAAAAATCCAATAAGCATCCGATAACATTCCATTTCCAGTAGGATCATTTCATAGCACATGTTCAAATAGGTTCTTCTCATGCTTGGTCACACTGGTTGCTGGGATAGGAATAGATAAAACCCATCTATCAACCAAAATGATTAATGTAAGGCTCTACTGACCCACTTCTTCCATTGCTAATACTTCCTTTTCCTATACCTAGAGATTCAAAATTATTAAGAGCTAAATTCAGACAACAACATGGATGGGATGGATGCCTAGTCAGGGTGTGCTATATGAGAACAATGAAATATGAATTCCTATCAAAATTGAGACCCAAAAAAAATCTTTTCAAGGCTACTACTATAGTAGGAACTAGCTATAGGACCTGCATCCTAGTTCGAAGAAGTTTGGATTCCAAAAGATGATGGAGAAGGTAGACTGGACAATGGTGTAGGAAGTGGATATGGACGCAAGAAAAAATGGTGTAGACTCAAGCTCGAAAAGCCTTCTTATGAAGAAGACATCTTATGAAGCAACGATGTCTAGGTGGTGGAGGGAGGGAACATCTTATGAATCCGCAATGTCTAGGCGGTGAGCGGTGGAGGGAAGGAACAATGTCTAGGTGGTCAGCAGTGGAGGGAAGGAACATCTTATGAATCCGCAATGTCTAGGCGGTGAGCGGTGGAGGGAAGGAACAATGTCTAGGTGGTGAGCAGTGGAGGGAAGGAATAGTGGTGTCAGATCAATCTTGAAAAGTCATCTGTTGAAGCTTGAAAGGCCGCTTCAGGCTTGAAATGACATCTTATGAAGCAACGATGTCTAGGTGGTGGAGCCACGATGGCTTCATTTGGCCATATATCCTCTTTGAAGATATGTAAAAAATTGTACATATTCTCAACAAAGGGAGAGGGGGAACTTTGGAATGGTAGTGCAATCTTTATAAAAAATCTTACAAGATCTCTTATGGAAGAGTGAAGGTACATGTTCTACATGAAGGAGGAAATGTTGTTGATTCTTGTGGAGTAACAATGAACCCAAATGAAAAGGGAATGTATGAAAAGGAGCATAACAATGATTGAGGGCTATAAATTACGAGAACCCAACTTGGGAGGATTACTCCAACTATCACTATGGAGCCAAGAATTGTTCAAGAAACTACAAGGATAGAATTGCAACAAAAATATTCAAAACCTCCAAGTACACATAAAAATAGCAGATTCGTAAAATTCTTAAATACTCAAGGAAGAGATGAAGATTTTCCTAATATTATTTTTTGTTACATTGATGAACAGATGTCTAGGTCAATATTTTGTCATAATTTTTCACAATAACAAACTAGTCTTCCTAAAGTTTAACACCCTAATATTACATTCTTGATCTGTAAACTTTGTTGGGATGGCTTCTTGATTATTCTGATATTGCAGTGAGTGGGTCAGTGGCTTAGAATTCCCTTTTTGGGTGCTACTAAGGAATTTGAAGGCGGGGATTTCGAGTTTGATTATTCACAACATCTTGGTTGTCCCTGAATTTTGCTTCATGATGTTTCTTTACTCATATTCAGTTGCAATGTTTGCAATGATAAAAGAAACATAGGAAACAAAAACGACAACTAAGTTCAAAAGTTTGCGGAAAATTTCTTACTTATAATCAAGGATCTGTAGCAACAAATCCAATGTGGGAATGGCATAATGAATTTTGATGATGGAATATGATGTTCATGTTCAAGACTCACCTCTGTTCCATTTTGTTTTCTTAGTACTTGGAGAATGCGACTATAAAGTTGGATTATCATGAATTATGGGGATGAAAAATAGGAATGGGTGTTTTTGCATGCGACTCTGATAATAGGAATCAAATTGGCCACATAATTTATGAGGTTGGCTTCGAGTCATTCTTCTTCTATCAACATATTCCTTCTTCTAGATGTTTGCTTTTCTCAATTTGAAGATTGTGATTGTTGTGTAATTTTGTTATTGCATCTTTATTTTCTAGATAAGAGAATTTTATAATGATTCTATATTGGAAGTAGTTACACCCAATTACAAAAAACCTAATCCCTAGGTTCATTAGTTTTCCAGTGTCTATCGACCTTCAGTTGCCTAGTTTCTATAGTTTCTAGGATAATAATTTTTATTGGGCACATAAATCTTATGATAGAAGTGAACTTTGTTTTCCCTCTATTTCAGTTCTTACTAATCTATCCATCCTTACCTTGTCCATAAATTAGATAGGTTATATTGCTCAGTTTTCATGAGATATTTAAATAGAAATGATAACTTCAAAGAAAACAAGTATCTTTATGAAGATTTTTGCATTTTGATTGCTTCAACTTTCTATTTAATTTATATCAATTCAAGTTTATTGTAAGTTGCAACAGTGTTTTGTATTTTTAATAATGGGATTGTTACAATTAAGGATCTCATAGGGGGGGATAGAGAAATTATAAAATGCATCATCGATTCACCAACCATCAGCACTCAAATAATTCTTCAACAATTCTTTGTGTTGGAGTTGTTGAAAGTTGTTCGGATAAAATAAGAAAATTTTATTAATGTCCAACAGATGACCAAAAATAGGTCAGTGGGACTACTAATTACAACACATTCAATACACTATCAAAGTGCAAAGGGTAAATCCTATGTAAAAGAAAGAAATAAGATATAATCTAAGGTATAAAATATAATAGCCAAGGAAGAGAGTATAGACAGAAAAATTAGAGTGATACATGAATTGGTGAGGGATACAAATCAAATCAAATTTTCACGGAGGGATGCCTCAGAGGAGGAAACTACTCCTTTGGGAAATTCCCCTACTCTTGTGGTAAATCCACCTCTGTATATGCATCTCTCCTACCAACTGAGGCCAAAGGGAAGAAAATCATGCTAGAGGAGAAGCACTGGAAGAATATTTGATCTGAGGTGTGTCTTGTCATCTCAAGGGAGAGACCTAATTATGTTTTATTGGAGCAGAGACTTTCTTGCTGGAAGGGAAATACATGTCCCATTATTTGAGTCAACAACTCTACAAGGGTCTAGTCACAGGGGTCTAGGAGGCCCCATGGGGATCTCACGAATCTGGACCCTGGTGGAATGGTGCCATTAGATGCTAGACCCATTGTGTCTCTGTCTATTGGTAGCACCAAAGAAAAGGATTTAATCACCCAAGTTGTATCCATTTGGTAAGGTGGGGGGGCGGGATCTGACAAGATATGCCTCAAATTTCATTGTGTTTAAAATTTAAAATTTTGTTTTAGTTAAAATTCAAAATCAGAAATCAAATCAGATTTAAACATTCTTTATTTAAATCTTTTGAAATAAGAATTTAAAATGTGTTGTTTGATTAAAAGTCAAAATCAGAAATAAAAAAAATAGCCCGAAGAAGAAAGAGAATGAAAAATACCATTGAAGGCATGCATAAGAGGTGAGAGAAAGAACACTATGTGAAAATAATAACAACAATGAACATTAGATAAACTAACTTGTTTTACTAGAACAAGCAAGTTGATTCACAACACAAAAGGAGAAATGTTGCATTGAACCTGATCAAAGTGTCACACTTTGTGTGGGTTGGAACAATACATTCCATCTCTAAGAAAAACTATTTTGATCTAGAAAGAATGAATATTCCCCCCCCTAGAAGATGATTTTAAAAGAACAAGATACCCCCCTAATAGCATTACATGTTGAACTCACTAGCCCTGATTTTATAGATCAGTTTAAACCCTTAAGGTGTTAAATCTCATGGAAAACTACATGAACATCAAAACAACATATCACATGTACTATCTGGTGGAGTCTTCAAGATAATCTCCAGTTTGGTTATAAAAATGATGAATCATATAATCTAACAAATCTATCCAGATATATCCTTCATTTTAGTTTATTTCTACAAAATCCAAACAAAATCAGAGACATGTCATGCAACCAGGTGGCACTCCTAGAAAACTGACCAGCATCATAGTTGGTTTCCTAGGTGACTAGGAAAATGGGTGATAACCCATATGTGGCCTTCAAAGTAATGATGTTCCTAATACTTTTCAAGTCTAGAGTGTGGGAGGAAAAATAATTATGAACAACCTACAAGTATTGAAGCAAAAGATTCAATTTTCATATAAATGAAACAACTATTAAAACATTTATAAGACAAAAAAAATATTAAATAATTTGTATTTGTAATATAATCAAAATTGTAAGGTACCTTCAAGAGCTCCAACTTTGAAAACTGCCAATATTTGGTTTGGGACATGTGACGGTGACTAAGCAAATGGGAGCTAACAATATGGAGCCCCTTATCCAAAACTTTGAGAGCTATATTGACACTAATTTAGGTCCATAGTATACAACATCTAGGGAGAACTCAGAACATCCATTTGGAAAATATAGAAGACCAATTATAGTAATTGGCTAGCTAAATATAAGAATTCCTACTATGAGCAATAAATGTTTTCAAAATCAATTCTTTAGTTCCCAAAGAGTTGGGCTCATTCTAGTAGACATCTTACTCCAGAATTAAAGTCAACAAATTGAATTTTCTTTACATGGAATGATGTTTCATGATAAAATAGAGAGATTATCTTGCTTTAAATGGATATTTTATTATTTCTTGTTTTTATAACAATTTATATCCCTATATTATATCCAAACTACAAAGACTTTCTTCCAAATCATGGCTCCTCCCTGTAGAGGAGGACCAGCCTTTGGGGTCATGCGTTAGAAAAATAGGACTGCGAAGCAATAAAATAAAACAAAACACAGAAGATACACATTACAAGAGAGACATAGATTTATGTGGTTCACCCAGTGTGGGCTACGTCCACCAGAGAAATTGCTTGGTCCTTCCTTTATTATTATCCAGCAAATGAAGGGATACAACCTACAACAAAACCCACTATAACTTATTCTTATTTCTCTCACAGTCTCTTCTCTTAGAATACAATATTTTCCATCAAAACATAGCCACAATACATTTCACTCATAAAAGAGGGTTGCCTTCTAGGGAAAAAACCCTAACATAATTTCTACCGTTAGATCTGGGACCTTATAATGAATGGTCCAGATATACAATGAAATTACAATATGCTTTTACAAGGCAATTTTTCCTTCGGGGGCTTTGCCTCCGAACCCCCACTGGGGGCCCACTTGCCCCCAGACCCCCTAGCCGGGGGGATATCCCCCCCGGACCCCGCAGAGGGGGTAACCCCCCTCTACACTCCCCCGCGTGGAAAAGTGTACATACTTCTGGGGTGTAAATAGTTCATGGGGTATAAACACGGCTGAAAGTAAAAGACCTCTGAATCAGGAAGATAATCAGGCTCCACAACCAACATCATGTTTTTATAATTGGAAAATTTGTTATGTGATTGCATGTGATACATGATCTTCAATAATGAATATTTACTGATGAAATTCCATGCACAAATCAAAACTTCACAGATTAGGTATTAGCAAGAGTAAACTAAGCACTCAAAAGAACCAAACTAGAGAGAAAGTGCATAATTTTGGCAAATGCGAGATGCAAATATCATCAGTTTAGAAAAATTAATTATACATGATCATTTTCTGAAGAAAATTTTTTTTCAAGTTGCAAAAGTGAAAAAAAGTGTTTTGGCATAATAAAGTGTAAGTAACATTTAATTTTTAGAATAAATATAAGAAGAAATTGATAATAAAGGTTGAGTACTAAAGTGTCTGGCACCTATTTTTCAAGATGAAAGGAATCCAAAAGTGACACATTTATATTAAAATAAATGATCAATCATTAGTATAGTTAGAAAAGAAAGCATTTTATTCCCAACGAAACTAAGCAATAGCAAGGTGGATGAAGTATCACATCATTCACTAGCCTTCTAATGTTTTGCACTATCATCTTTGCAACAACCAAATTTATTCAATTTCAAACAATCTAAAATATAAATAAAGTTTGTAAACTAGCTATCTGATCAATCAAATCAATATTTTCCAATGCCCATCCCTTTTTTGTGGTATGCTTCATGAACTTCCTCACAAGAATTACAACATTTTTCATCTTACTGCACTCACAACAAGAACATGATTAAAGTTTAGAATAATAATAATGTGAGAACCGAGGAAGATGTTATACTCGTTAATGCAACAACATAGGCTAAAGGTTTGGAAAATGAAAGGAATACAGACAAAAATACAAAAAGATAAGAAAGCATAAATGATGAGCAAAAATCAACTTTGTCTCCAACTTTAGAAGAAGAACATGAAAATACATAGACTTGTTCAGATATTGATGCAACAAAAGAAAATTTTGAGACTGTTCTAAGTTGAACAAGATACAAATATAGAATATACTTGCACAAAATCAATTCCATACCTTGAAGATGTCCATCAGGATCTGGTCCTGAGGTTGAGACATGTTGCTGCCATGTAAATTGACCTAGGGTCAAACCCTGGAACAATATGTTCTTTGGTTTAGATTCGACTAGGATGAAGTTGCAGTAATTTTGGCTACTGCAATTACTTATGCAACAACTGTGTCTCCATTATGCATCTGAACCCACATAAATACTGGAGAAAAGACATAAGGCCATAGACTCACGATCTGAACCTTAGAAAATGAGGATGTGTTATTAGACATGCTTATATCCAAAGTTGAATGAGAAAAAGGTTTCATGTTAACAATCCCATTCACATTTATGAAAACCAAAATTGATGGGAAATGGGCATTGGACAAAATGGTTCCCTTGAGAAAATTTGCAGATGAAATCAATTTCATAAATCCTTTGATAAATATGTGGATAAAATTGGTTCCATAAATCCTTTGATCGAGGAGATGCAGGAGAAATGGTGTCCATAAATCTCCGATTCGAAGAGATGCAGGCGAAATACTTCCCAAAACCCCCTGGTTTAGGAAATCTAGGCGATGCACTAAAACAAAATCGTGATTCTGAAAAATCCGAGCGAAATGGAAATTTGTTCATGAAATTAGGAGGGAGAACCCTCTTTCCACTGATTTTATTACTATTTTAAAGGGGACAAATTATCTGTCAAATATATTTTTTATTTTAATATATGGGCTAAAACTTTTTGATTTTTTTAAACACTAATTTAATGTAAATTCCCCCCTTCAAAAATTTAAACCCTAAAATTATGTATGATACTCACTTCTTGTAAAATTTGGTTCACCATGAAGGAATTAAACATCTTGTACCATTTTCCTAGCATGCTTCAGGCCATATAGTGATTTTCGATTTTGTAGACAAATCTTCGGTTGTGATTCCTAACTAACCATTTTGGTTGTTCCATATACATCCCCTTATCCAAAAGACTCCGGGTAAAACAATTTTAACATCTAGTTGTACTATCACAAGTAGTGCTAACACAACATGAATAGAAACAAGCTTTTAACAATTGGTGAGAAACTTTCATGGAAATGGATACCTTCCAAATACCTTTCTACTACCAGTCACTCTTTGAAGCTTTCACATGAAAAGGAGATTCATCAAACACTACATCTCTGTCCATGATGATTCTATGGGTAGTAGGATCCCATAGTTTGCACCCCTTAACATCATCACCATATCAAAGATCTACCTGTTTGATCTGGTTCCTACTTAGACTGTTGATAAAATACCATAAACATCACAACCAAATAATTTCACATTTGAGTAATTACCAGATGAAATGTTCATACCTCTTCCTGAATATTTCTATCTTTTACAATCAATGCTGACCGAGTTACCAGATAGTACAATCACTTTTGTCCACAACTATTGTTGCAACTTGGCATTATTAAACATGCCTATTCGATCCCAAATTCCTTGCAATACTTTCCAAGTTCCATGGATATGAACTTACCTTCATCATATATTCTCAAACACTTGATTGACCTGCCAACACATCAACCTTTGTACAGACCCAACTTTCTAAACTGGACACACTTCTCCACCTCAAACTTTACATGTGAACAACCTTGACCAAATCCAACCAAGCCGTCCAAGCAAGCCTTCACCTCTTACCTCCAGACCCATTTACAATGGATTTCACCAGGCCTTTTATATTATTAATTACATGCAAATCCATGGACACAATAGCATGGGATACCCAAAACACATGGACCCGAAAAACCACCTGCTTTGACCTAAAAACAAATTTAACTCATTAACTCTTTCATCAGGTCGAGGTTAACCCAACATACATTCCCTCCCCACATATTCAATATACCTAAATCTAGGACTAGACTTTTCATAGGTGACCTAATAAACTAGGGGATTGCATGCCTATCCAGATCTTACAGACATATGCCCATTTACATGCAATCGATAATTTCTACAATTCGAAAGTAAATACATTTGGGTTTTTTTTTGTTATTTCAGGATAACGCAACCATCACTTCCCTACACCTTCTATGTGAACATAGTTGGAGAGACACAACAAGCAAACAAAACTTCATCAGCGATACATGTATATGAATTTGCTTCTTTTGTGGAGTCTTGTTTGGATGCTTGTTGTCTTTTCCAACAATCCTTCTTCAGATGCCCAAATTTGCCACAAAACCAACATTTTCCCTTACCCTTACTATCTTTTGAATTAGACTTGGATGTACCCTTATGATATTTCCCTCCTTCTGTACATCGACCTGTGACCACCATTGCTTCTATTGTTGAGGTTTCTTTACTGTATTTTTTCTCATATCCTTAGACAACAAAGCTCTCCTTAATCAATGACATCTATTGTGTTAAACCACACAGTTGTCACCAAATGATCCTAAGTCTCAGACAATGAACACAATAGAATAACCTCCTTGTCCTCATCTTCAAACTTTACTTCCATACTAGCTAATTGACAAATTAGAGTATTGAAAAAATTCAAGTGATCAACAATTTTTGTACCTTCTTTCATTCGCAGGTTGTACAATTGCCTCTTTGAGAAGATTTTGCTTGACAAGTTCTTTGTCATATACAAACTCTCCAGTTTGGTCCACAAACCTGTTGTTGTCTTCTCTTCAGCCATGTTAAACAACATCTCAACTTCCAGACAAAAACAAATAATAGCGAGGGATCTTGTATCCAAATCCTCCCAGTCCTTGTCTGTCATGTTTTCCGGTTGCTTTGACTTCACAACCAATGTTGTTTACACACGCATATCCTGCATCTTGAGTTTCCATAGAACAAAGCTATTCTTACCATTTAATTTCTCCACCTCAAACTTAGAACTCTGCACTTTCTCCATTAGCAAAAAAACTCCAGAAACCACTGCTTATATAAAACTGTGCCTTTTTAAAAAAATAGAGAAATACTTTATATTCTAGGTTACACCCCAAAATATAACTTTTAATTAAAAAAAAAAAGGATTAATATAACACATATATTATAATTCACATATATGCTTTTAAAATATTAGCCACCTCACCTTTCTTTAATAAATTCCATCCCCTTATTATTTCCCATGCATGATAAGACAAAATGTCAACCTCTCCTTTATATGATGTGTTTAATAAAATCCCCTTCACACCTTACTTTTATACCATCGATTTTTTTAAACCATGCAATTTTTTTTATTATCAGTGCTCCTTTGTGGGTGGAAAGGGAGTGCTAGTTTTAGAGATCAACACTCCTTTAGTGTGGATGGGGGAGTCCCGATTTGCCAACGCTATGTGATGCGCAAACTGTGCATGGGGATTTTGGAAAAATAAAAAATTCTTAAGTTTGAGAGCATTGACACGCTTCTAACACTTCCTAGGGAGATTCGATGACCGTGTACTCACTTAATCATGCCTTGTTGCACTCACAAGAAACCCACACACAATTCTCCTTTGCTCACCTGCGACACCTGCTTAACCTGCTATGATACCACTTGTTGGGCAACTGAAGCAAAACAAAGGATAATAACCAAAGCATCAACAAGCAAGATTAAAACGATAAAAAAAAAACCAAGATCAACAAACACACAATTGACACAATGATTTATGGGGAAACCGAATGAGAGAAAAAACCACAGGAAATGATAATCAATATTTTTTTTATTCAAGGGAGAATTACAGTAGCCAAACTAGGCATACAACCATCCTCTCCTCTCATACACACAAGACCTCAATATTGCATATTGATCTCACACACTCACTACACATTTCACTCACACCTCTATGGGTATGCTCCTATATATAACATATATCATTCAGTTACATAGACTGATCATGAATAGATCACATAGTTACACAAACAGTTCATAAATAGATTGCATGCATACACATTAACATAGTTGCATGCATGTGCATGTGACTGCATGAGGAAATTCATTGGCATGTTTCCAACAGAGGAAGCCATATACAAAAAAATAACCAATCTCATCGCTACAAGGAGATTATAAGATGCAGGAAATATTAAGTCATCTATTGTTCTTTTATTTTCCTACGAGGAGATGGAGAACATGAATTATCTTTATGCCTTAATCTGCGAGCATATGAGGCTTTATCCCTCGGTTCCCTTGGACTTCAAGAGTTCGATGCACAATGATGTCCTACCAGACTAGACTTTTGTGGGAAAAGGAATATGGATGATTTACCATCCCTACGCCATGGGTCATATGGACACCATATGGAGTGTCGACTGCCTCCAATACCATCCTGAGACATGTCTTAATAGGGGAAGGCGATTTTGTTCAACAAATTCCATTCAAGTTTATAGTTTTTCAAGGTGCCATGTGCCTCTTCCTTGGAAAAGACATGGTATTTATCTAGATGAAGTACATTCCATCGACCCTAATGTCCATGTTCATATTTCAGTGGCCTGTTGATTCGCCTGCTAAAAATTCATTGCTCCTTCACATACTGACTATGCACATGGAGGATGGCTTTTATGTCTTACTAGAAAATGGAAAAGGGAGTAGGATAACTTAGGAGCAAACATACCCACTTTTTAGGCAAAAAAATGGGCCTGGATCCAACCAGATTTTCATGGGTAGCCTGAGTTTCCCATTGATAAAAGTTCGATGCATTTCAAAACCTTACCTCATGAATTTTTCCCCATTTAAACCAAACTAGATGATCATAAAATCGATGAGAGTTCTGGATTGGACGAAAATTTAAAACCGTACCACCGGAGGACCTGCCAGAAAAGTAACTCGGGAGGGAAGATTGTTCCCAAGTTATCCTACTCCCTGAAAAAGAGGACGAATCCATCTCCTCGTGCTACTGCTACTAGAAGGTTTCTAGCTTGAACCATTTCAATTCGAAGTGCTATTATCCATGTATGTTGTTAATTACTATATTTATGTGAAATGAAAAAAATTCTTCAGAACAATGTACAACAAAATTTTATAAACATTTTTGTACTTTGTATTCTAAACGATTTACAAAATGATTATTTGTCGGCAATATTTTTCTGGGACATTTACTCGAAATTTGATAAGAAAGAAGATTTGAGTGTTTTTCAGCATGCTGAATCTATTTCTGCATTTAGAAATGAATTTTAAACAACAAAAAATAGTGATTTCGTGCAATTTGTTGTAGTAGGATTCCGACCAAAAAAACCATTTTTATAATAGTTATACAATGCCTTCACGTACTACTAGTAAGTTTATTGCTAAGTTTGTTTATAGAAAATGCCATTGCCAGATAGAATTTTTTATTACAATTTTACTAATAATGAACTGAACTTTCCATTCAACTAACATTTGCCATTTTTTTTTCACAAAAAAAATCACCTTCTATGCTATTGAAATTCAATCAAAGAAATCTTTCCAGGTACATATAATGGCATATAGAGTCCTAATAAGTGATTGTATCTATCTACAACATCTAATTATCTATGATCCTATCTTCAAAAATAAATATTAAATAAACAAAATGGATTTAAAATCCATACAATCATAGGGTACACAAAAACTTCAAAAATGTTGAGTAGCTTATACAAATCACAACAAAAATCTCCCTCCAAAAGATAATAATACTGAAAGACAAACTAAAATCCGAAGACATAGAAATACCATGATCTTATCTCTTGATCATCAAGCATTTCTTCATAAAAAGGATTCCCATGTTCATACCCAAGGGATTTCTTCGAGAGAGCATCAACCATGGAGTTAAATTTTCTATGAATATGAAAGCAATCTATCCTCCTAAGAGCCTGCTTTAGAACCAAAACTTTATTCAAACAATGTTGAAGGAGTAAAATATTCAAATGCGATTTCCCTGCAAACCAATCCAAAACCACCTTTGAGTCTCCCACCACCATGAAGTCTTCAATATTAAGAATTTGGACAAAACTCAGGAGACTCCATAAACCAAGAAGCTCTACTTTGATATTAAAACCCATACCAATTGTAAGATAAAATCTGAAATGATGATTTTCATTGAGCTTAATTAAAACACCAACTCCACTTGTTCCCCCTTTAGAAACACCATCAAAAAATCCTAAATGTTTTTTCCTAAAGTAAACCGGATTCAAGAAGGAATAAAAAATTTCTGAGCTTGGATCAAAACAAAAATCCTTTATGGACAACAAAATTTTGGATATCGCTCCAAAAACATTTCTTAGTGAATTCTCAAACATGATTTTGTTCATGTACTCCCATATTCGCCACATGACAAAAAATGGAACAAATGTAATTTTCAGCCAAGACAAAGACCAGGATAAAAGAAAATAATTTAGAGACAAGGAGAAACACACTCCTTTGATCTTGAATAAGTCACACACTTCTTTCCAAATTTCCTATGCAATATCACAATCGACAAATAAATGTTGAGAAGAGTCTTCACTATTGAGACAAAGACTTCATACCATGGGACCATATCCTCCTTTGTGCTTGAAATTTTTACCAGTTATTAAGCGGTCGTGGATACAAAGCCAAACACAAATAATAAGCTTGACAGGTATCTTCAACTTAACTATGATTGTCCCAATTTTATCCAGGTACAAACAATTTCATCCTCTTCATTATTAAGGGATACTCCATTACTTCTTAACAAATTCAAGTAATCATTCCACTATGTATCTAATAATCCTTCCAAATTCCTTTCTTGAGAGGACAAACAATCCTAGGTTCCTGTAGAAATCAATATAGAAGAGGAGTTGATATGTTCTAGGGAAAATATATTTAAAGAGTTTATATGACAAACCAAGGTATTGGATAACTTATAAGAAGATACACCTCCAACAAAATTATCTTGACCAATCAATACTCGAGAACCATTACCAAATGGACAAGTTATCTAGTTTTTCACCAAAGGCAGAGAAAACATAAGATGTCTCCAAAAATTTGAAGAAATCGAATACTTGTAAGAACCCTCCCTCAACCAAAATATGACATCAATTTACTTTGTTTTTCCAGATGAATTCTGTAGGATTCCAATCTCCTCTCCACAAAAAACTTGTATTAATTTGTCTAATTTTGGCTTTGGTTTTTTTAGGAATCTTAGCAAGGATTAACTAGTAAACTGGAAAGTTTTGTAGATCAACCTTTATTAAAAACAACCTTCCTCCTAGAGATAACAAACGAAGAGTCCATCCTGCTATTATTTTCTCAAACTTTTGGATAAGCCATAACCAATAAGGAATCCTATAAACATTTGGATTCAGATGGAAGCCCAAATATTTCATCCCACTATCAAGCAGAGCTGTAGAAATTACAAATATATTAACCATTGTTTCCAGAAAATATTCATCAATATTATTGTGTTTGAAACCAGACTTTTGACAGTTTATTTCCATCCCTGAAGATTGACAAATTTTTTAAATCAATTGCTTAATTTCAACCCATTCTTCTACCGAATCAATGCCAAGAATTATCACATCATCCACAAAGAGAAGATGAGTGATTTCTATCCTTCTTAAAACTTTAAAGCCTATGAATTTTCCTTCTTCACAAACCTGTTAAAAGCCTCCACAAACAAAATAAACAACAATGGGGATAGAGGACAACCTTGTCTTATCCCTCTATGACTTTAAAAAAACTGAGTCGAAGATCCATTAACCAAAATAACAAAGTTTTCATTGGATACATAACACGTTATCCATTGAGTTATTTTCAACTTTAATCCAACCTGTATCAATAACATCATGATGAAATTCCATCTAATTTTATCACAAGCCTTCTTGAGATCCAACTTCAAAAACAAAGATTTGATTTTTTTAGACTTTGAAGAATGCAATCATTCATGTGAAATTCCTACAACATTGAAGACTAGTCTATCTTTCAAGAATATAAAATTGCTCTTCTAAGATGCAATAAACAAGTTTAATTTTGAGTATGTTAGCTATAATATTTGAAATAAATTTATAGACAAAACTACATAAAGAAGTAGGTCTGAATTCATGGAAGGATAAGGGTTTCAAATATTTTAGAATAAGAGAAGAAAAGGTTTCATTCATAGACCCACATACTTTTCTTGAAATCCTTGAATCCTCAACAACATTCACCAGATCATTGCCTAAGATATCAAAAAAAATCTTGAAGAGCTCCTATGTGCACCCATCAGGACCAGGGATTTTATCCTTTGGAATCAAATCCATAGTATGTTCTACTTCCTGCAAAGTAATCTGACCACCTAAAGCATCATTTTCTTCATCTGTAAAGAAGCAAGGGACTTCTTTCAGTACTTGAAGCTGCAAAAGAGTATTTTCTTTTTCTATTTCTTTGTATTGTTGTCTGAAGAAATCAAAAGCAACTGATCTAATGTCTTTTTGGGAAGACTGTGTTTTTCCTTCCATATCTTTATATCCCAAATGGTGTTTAGCTTTTTATGGAATTCAACATGTTTGTGAAAGAAATTGGTATTTTTGTCTACACATTTTAACCAAATAGCCCTGCTTTTTAGGTGCCATGAATCTTCTTCTAGATTTAGAATCTCATAATTCCTTTTTTCAAATGAAATCAACTAATCATTTACATCTGAAGACAATATTTGTGAAAAATGTTATCCATTATTTGTTTCAGATATGAAAGTTCTTCTTTCATATTTCTCTTCTTCACTACTTTCCATTTGATTACTTCCTCCTTCAATTATATGAGTTTATTAAATAGGAGTTGCATGGTTGATCTGTCCTTCCAAGGTTCCATTAATTTCCAAGTAGAAGGAACCAGAGTGTTGAAATCAGGTTCTTGAAACAAAGAGTGGTTGAACTTAAAGGGGTAGATAAATTTTTCTATGGATTCATAAAATTGCATACAAATAGGATTATGGTTCGAAATGAGTGAGTTTATGACCCAAGATTTATAACGACGCAAGCTTACCAATAAATCTTCATTAATAAAAAAACTATCAAGCCTTTTTGAAATTCCACTAGAGCCAGAACACCCATTTCTCCAAGTCGGCCCCATGATGATAGGTTGTACATCTACAAGAATGTCTATAGAGATAAAAGAAGATAAACAATCAGCAAGAGGGTCCAATCTTGCATGCTCTCCCCAAATCTCTATAGAAGAAACAATGAAGCTTAAATCTCCCCCAATAATTAAACCTTCTTCCCCGAGAAAACCACAATCTTCCAACTTTTTCCACAAAGAGGATCTATCCTTATAAGTCCCATAGCAATTCAAAAGTTTTACCAAAATATAGACATCTTGGATATGACCTTCCAAAAGAATACCAACACTAGTGTCATAAGAATTTGGAATTTCTTTTAAAGGATTCCATCTTGAAACCAAACCTCCTGACTATCCACATGAATTGACTGCAACACAATTCCAACTAGGTTAACATTTGAGGAAAAAATAGTTTGCTTTCTCACTATCCACCACAATTTCTTGAAAGAATATAATGTCAGGGCTCATTGAATCTATTAACCTTATCAAGGTTAATATCTTTGGGGATCCCCCTACCCCACACATATTTAAAGAAAATAAAATCATTTAAGAATAGTTTCTTCATGCAACTGAGCTCTAAGTGCCCTAGGAGAAGAAGAAGGAACCACAGAAGAACTCAATCCATGTTGGACAGGCAAATCAAGAGAAAATAAAGGATCCATGCCTCCTTCAATAATGTCAGGGGGATTTTTGTAAGTTTTCTTTTAGAATTTCTTTCAAATGCCAACATTTGACCTCCCGTATTTCAAAGGCTCAAATTTATTGCTTATTTCCAAAGGGGTCTTAGTTAAAATATCTTTGTAGGAAGGAGTTTTGTCTTTACAGAGACCTTCCTTTTCCAACAACTCCTTAGAAGAAATAATATTATCAACCGTAGGTTCAAAAAAAGAGTATGAGGCTTGAAAGAATCATCCAAAGAACTCAAAGGCTTACCCTATAACCCTTGACATTGATTAGACATAGGAAAATTCAACTCCTTTTCATGAACATTACAACACGCTGCAGCGATTGAAATTTCAGGGGTTTGGAAATCCATAGTGTTAACACACTGCTTAATCATAAGGTCCTCTCGCTCACTACTTTCAAATAATAACCCTAAAGGATTCTTGAAATTCTTCATCACTAATTCCCAAAACCCTCCAAAATTTTCAACAATCCAATCCTCATTTTTCAACAACGAATCAATGTCATTTTTAGAAAATGAATTGAAAAAGGAAGGGACAAAGATTTTCATCGTACCTAAAAGAGAATCCTACTCAAACCCATATAGCGTATTATCTTATAACTGTGTGGGGTATTCTTTCCAAAGATGATTCATATCTCCTTCCTTGGATCCTACTTGTTTCTTCAGTTCTGGGATTTTTTTTTTTATGTGGCATGTCTGTCTATAAGCATGGCATCGAAAAGGTTCTCTCCAATAATAAAGAATTTGAATAAAGGATTTATCCTATGTATGAATTTCTATTTCGGTAGGTAACCCCAAGTCCAAATCTACCTCCACTAGAATCCACACAAGTCTTTTATTGTTTCATATAAGATCCTTCTCATCAAAGAACACAAATTTTCATATCATATTTGCAGTTTCCTCAAATACCTTTATCGCCCAAAACTCGATAGGAAAATGAGGTAGAAGTAACCATACCAAAAAAATTGAGAAAGTTTATGTATAAGGATTAAAACCTGGAGTCCACCTCTTAAGCATTAACACCCCTTTGTCAATAATCCATGATTCCTCTAGAATTTTAAGAAGATCTCCTTCCGATAAAAAATGAAAGAATATCTGGTAGTTTTATAAGAGACTATATGGTGGACAATAACCAACTAATGGTTTCCAAAAGGTATGGATCCATTGTTTTAAGCGAGCCTTCAACATCTTGATGTAGAAGAATTTTCCAACTAGGGATTTCTCCGAGAGACCTGCAACTCTATCGAGAGTGATATCTTTTCCCATTGCATAGATCGTTCGACTCCTCCTTACTTTTAGGGTTTTGTTTTTTCGATTATTCTTTGTTGCTTCTCAAAAAAAATTATTCCCGCCACTTCAAATGCTTATGTTAATCTTTCCTTCCCTATGCGGAAATACATCCCCCAATCGTGTTGAAGAGAATTTTGAAGAATGGGATCTTATTTCCTTACCAGTAAGGTCAGCTACTTGAGGAACCGAGGAGCCAACATGAATAAACAAATAATTAAACCATTTTTCACCTGTTCGGGGAGCCTCGTTGAGCTCGGGTTTGAAAATACCTTTCAAAACATCCGGTGACAAACGTTTTGCTTGTGTGTTGTTTTGATGAAGAGACACGGCTGTTATCGAAAACACGTAACATTTTCCATCTGACCCACCCAAGTTTTTGTATATTTGTCAGAATGTCTCGTCTGGAAAAAATATGTCTTCTCTTGCCCAAAGAGCATCCTCCTCTTCCCAATCCATGTCCAACAAGAAATCCATGTCAACTATTGAGTAGAATTAGCATCTGTGTTGAACATCATTGTCACTCGATGTGCCAAAATACACCCTCCAAAAATCTGAAAACCCTAATCCCTTCACCTCCATGACCATCAATGCAGAGACCTTTTCGTTATCCATGGAGAAAAATTATGCATATTATTGTTTTCACATTCTTTTGTTGTTTACATAAATCTTTGCTTTCACATTCTTTTGTTGTTTACATAGATCTTTGCTTTCACATTCTTTTGTTGTTTATATAAATTATGCATATTATTTTCTAATTCACAATCAAAAGATTACAAATATTTTGTAGAGATTTATTTTGACTACCTACTCATTTGAAACACATAATTTCAACATGCTCAATTTCTACATACTCTATGCATGTATGTTAATAATCTCCCAATAACTCATGAGCTATGAAGTTAGGAAGACAAAATTAGATTTAGCCATGAAATTTTAATCAAGAACTATAAAGTTAGAAAACGTGACTTATGAAGTTAGGAAGACTAAATTAAATGTAACTAGGCAAGTTGGATCAAAACATATAAAGTTAGAAAGCCTCGTTTAATCAAGAACTGTAAAGTTAAAAAACTTGACCTGACCTATAAAGTTCAGATGACTAAAGAACTATAAAGTTAGAAAATTTGGCCTATGAAGTTAGGAAGACTAAATTAAATGTAACTAGGCAAGTTGGATCAAGACATATAAAGTTAAAAAGCCTCAATATGAGATAACTTCCCAAGTTATTTCATCATCATTGCATATAAAGTTAGTAAAACTTACAAAAACATAGTTGGGCACGTTTGCTTAAAAGTTAGAAAGCCGCATTAAGAAACAACTTTCTAAGTTTTTTTAACATTGCATATGAAGTTATAAAAACTTATTAAAACACAATTGGGCAAGTTCTCTTCTATTCTAATGTTTGTAGTAATTTTTAATATGATATTTAAAAAAAATATAAATTAATTTGATGTTTTAACATGTATTAATTTAAGGGTGATTGTAATTTAATGATGGTCTCTCAAAATGTGTTAGCCGCAATTTAAACTTGGAAAACAATAATATATTAACTTGGAGGGATTATGCACGATAATTTTACAATGAATTTAAATATGGTGTAAAAAGATGAAACATAGAAATTTGAATTAGCTTTCCAAATATACAACTCTAATTTAGAATTGTCAGATTTGATATTTTCTAGTAGTGGTATCTTATTTTTTCAAGAAAATATAAGGTATATGATTTTGTTCGTGTACGTGTTGAGTACTTTAAACTTAACATGATCAAAACATTTTTTTTAGATCAAAGATATTGGTCTCCTATAGATCCTCATATAACTCATTCATGAAATATTTAGGTTGACAAAAAGTTATAGAAGAAATAAGAGAGGTATGTATTCTAGGATTTTGATATATGTCAAGACAAAAATATATTAAA